>JAZHYW010003106.1:0-33475 GCA_037355805.1 Ixodes ricinus
TCGTCACGGCGTTTACAGTTTTTGTCATATTTTATCAACCACTAAACCAATGACGCACAGTGAATGCGTCGTTTATCCTGCTGTCATGACAGGGGTGATCCCTGGAATGAATTTAGGTAGGGAAGCGTTATCAATCGCTAACTATATTTCGTTTCACTCCAAGTCGGATATCGGCCAAGGCTGTGATCCGATGGTCGAGAATCAAGCAGAGCCAAAAGTCCATCGTCACGGCGTTTACAGTTTTTGTCATATTTTATCAACAAATAAATCAATGACCTCCAGTGAATGCGCCGTATATCCTGTTGTTTATTGTGTGTGATTTGATTAGTCGGTGGTTTGAAAAGTACAAAGACAACGAGGACCGTGACGAAGCACTTTTAGCTCTGCCTCATTGGCGTAATCAGATCATAGCGCCGGCTGCGGTCGAACAGAGCATAGCAAGAAGCTAGATTGCCTTGTTTTACGAGGAAGATTTTTGTTTTGCTTTTCTCCTAGTTAGGTTCGCATTGATGGTTAGGGTAGGGGATGAAGGCCATCATGCCATCTGCTTAGCGCCGGACGGTGCGTCCTTTTGACAATAAAGTTTTGACACACAAACACAGTTATTGCTGCACAAGTGCACACTTGGAGTGAGCAGGAGTTAACCTCACCGCGGTTGGTAAGTTACACAACCCACACGTTAGGCAAGGATGGTTCAGTGACTTTCTTGAGGAGGTTTAATATATCATATTTTTGCTGTCGATACACCTGCACTTTTATCCCTTAAATATTTCCCAAATTACACTATAAAGAGGATTAAGATGTTTGGTAATTGAAAACTTTTATAACCAAAATAACTTGAATGGATTTGGTCGCCAATTTATTATTCGGGGAAGCCGACTGCTAATAGCTACGTGGACACGAATAATGATGCATAGAACATGTGAACAGTCAACATGCAAGTATATAAACGACTGGCAACATTTGAGAGCTAATAGGTGTCAATATATCAAACGGTACATTAGGCGACAATTACCGGCACCTACAACGGTCTCTCGAAGCATTAAAAATATGCGTACAAATTATCTTAATTACTAGTTATAAAAGTTTTTTACATTTTTATATTTCACTCGTAGAATGGCACGACTCACTCGTCCAGCGCCAGGTATTATTTTTATTGACTCTTTTAGTTCCGCGCCACCAATCAATTAATTCGAATAAGAGCCCCTCCACATACTTCCGCGACGGCCTTTTATTATGGTAACTGGATCGCGTTTCGGACTGGTGTGTTTACCGCGTCGTCAAACATTATCCCTCAATTTCCGTCTGATGACGTCATAAAAGTGTCACGCCCTTTCCGGTTGCGACTCTGTTGGTGGCGCTGTAGCGGAGATGGATGCAGCAGACCCCTACTCAGGTCTAGGTCCTTCTTCAGCTTGATAGGCTGCGGAAGCTTTTGCAGCCAGAAGTTGGGACGCCGCGACGACAGCGACACTCGCGTTCGCTCGTGCCTTCTACCGGAACTTCTGCGACAAACCGCCAGGATCGCGGCACCTAACTTCTCGACACTCCGGCTTCTGCGACGTCACTTGTTGCCGCTTCGGGGCCATGTTTCGTTGCATGGGCAGTGTCTGACGCTAAACACAGAAGTCGGAGATGCGTTCCAGACCCCGCATCGACAGCGGAGTGCCAATTTAGTGGCTGCGTACACTCGGCCACCTCCGCGCAGATGTTGCTCAGAGGAGATTAGTTCGTCGGCAACCAGGTTGAACGTTTCGTGCAACCAGTGTGCCCACAGTTTTAAAAGAGAGGCAAAGTCCCTCGCTTCATGTTTTACATAAAGAGTGTAAGATATCATAGCTGATTATAATTGAAATCACACCTCTTGTCTGCGAAGAAAACGGATTCCTCTCTATATTAAAAAAAGAAAAAAAAAGATATATATGCAGGGTGCGTCACGAAATTGGACAAATTCGATTTTGCGAAAACTACTCGTTGCAACGCAAAAAAGCTTGTGTCGTTTTGGTCCTGGGCCAGGGGCCCATTTAGGAAAAGTGTTAATGTTCGGGATAATTAGATTGTTAATTATTTTTGGGTAATTAACTTTTTTAATATTGTGTTTAAAAGCATGGTTTCAAGTAGAAAATTGCTCAGCATCACAAAAAAACTCTAAATCAACAAATTGCAGAATGATAGAAAGCACGCGAAACATTTTACGGCTTTTTGAAACACCGCACAAAGTCGACGTTTTTTATCAAGTTTCGGTTAGCCATCGAAGCGCTTTTCGGCCCCGACGGCAACGCTCCCCGTGGAGAAATAGTACGAGTACTACGGTAAACCTCTGCTGCGCTGTCCTCGCGCAACGCAGCGAATTCGTGCAGTTTTTTAAAAAGCCGTAAAATGTTGCGCGTGGTTTCTATCATTCTGCAATTTCTTGATTTAGTGTTTTTCGATGATGCTCAGCAATGTTCTAATTTAAATCATGCCTTTAAACACAATATTACAAAATTAATTACGCAAAAATAATTAACAACTTAATTATCTCAAGCTTTAATTTTTTTTTAAATGTGCCCCTGGCGCGGTAATGAAACGATAAAAGCCTTTTTTTTTGTTGCGACGCGTAGTTTTCGCAATATTGAATTTGTCCACTTATCGTGAAACACCCTGTATATAGACCGGGTGATTTTTTTTTTTTTAATTCGGAGCAGATTTATTACAAAAGTTCCGTAAAAGATTTACTTATGCGGTTTGTGCAGGTGAGTTATACGGCCAGGGGGACAATATGTGACGGGTTAATCTTTGAAATAAGTCGTCTAAGTAATTAAAATTCGTTAATGAACTTTTTACTTGGTGAAAATAAACATAGGGTTCCAATTAGAAACTTAGAGAGCGCCATCAAAAAAACACTAAATAAACTCTTTTTATAACGACCTGAAACTCGTGGGAAACTCGGGCGCGCGCCAAATTTACCACTCGTGAACCCGGCGCAGAGCCAGCAGCTGTGGCACGCGATAATGATCTAATTATCCGCGTTCCGCCACTGCTGGCTTTGCGCCAGCTTCACAGTGGTAACTTTGCGTGCCCCGAGTTTTCCACGACCTTCAAGTGGTTCTAAAAAGAGTTGATTTAGTGATTTTCGATGACGCTCTCTAAGTTTCTATTTGGAACCATAAGTTTATTTTCACGAAATAAAAAGTTAATTAAACCAATTTTAATTAATTAGCAACCTTATTGCAAAGGTTAGCCACCCACATAATGTCCCATTGGCCGCATAACGCGCCTGCACAAACCGCATAAGTGCATCGTTTACGGGCTTCTTGTAATAAATCTGTAAAAAAAATTCGTTATATGTATATTGCAGAACGAACGAATAAAAGAGCCCGTTCTATATGTTGAAAGTATTTTTCCCAGTGGAGCGACAGCGTTGCGCTCGTCTTTCAGCATCGGCTTTGAATTAGCATCACCTCTGGAGAAACAAAGCTGTCTTACCCTGATATGAACACATCCGCCAAGTTTTTGTATAAGAATCTTCCAGCAGAATCCGCTCGGAACAATGACGTTGGAACAAACGGGTGCGAAAAGGACTACTGCATTCAGAAATGATCCCAGCTAATTTATTTAAAGACAAATGTACCTAATTATTTTGCTCCCGATTTCGCAGGCACATTTCTGATGTTCAAACGAGGCTCCAGTTGAAAGTGCTCTGGAGAACAAAACGGCGCTCGAATGTTTTTGCCAAGTCCCTTCATTGCTCCGCACTAGTCTGCGTCCTCCTCGCTTTGATTAATTGCGCCACCCAATGGGTCATTAAAAGCATCGCAATATTTTGTTTGACTATGTGTGCTACGGGTCGTAGAGTAGGGCAGCTGGAGAAATACAGATACATTCCGCACTTATAGCTCATCTTATGTCGTCATTAAAAACAATTCCTCTGTGACTCCTTAGTTGTTCACATAGCATACTCTACAAAGAAATGCCCATGCTTCGAAACAATTGTCAGTATATTGTTCTTCACACAGGGAATGCTCAATTTTATTCCTGCCACCCGCAGTGGTTGGCTAGCAAAAAAAACGAATCCTACTAAAGAGGTAATGGTGTAACACGCCAAAACAACAAGGACGAAAACGAAGTGAGAACTGGACAAGCCGCGGCGTACAAGTACATGCTTGGCGTAACTTTCAACTGAATTGTTTATTTCGATGATAGAATTTTAGAAATATTAAAAAAATATAAAAGCAGGCACACTTGGCAAAACACAAAGATATGGTCTAAGCCCCCCCCCCCCTTTCTCAAATGCCAGCGTCATTGGTTCCTCAAATAGTAGAATTCTTTATCAGTCAAGGACAAAGAGGGAGCGCTTACACAATAATTGTCGTGGTGGACCTAATCAGGAAGGCTTCGTGAATTTCTTTTGCCGTTTTTGTTTTGTAATGGCCCATGACACAGGTGTCACGAAAGATGGGGCTGCACTCTCCAGAGTTGGGCCCGCATTCGTAACGGTCACAGTGGACCGCTAAGTGACCAGACGGGGACTGCCTCATCACCAGCGCATGCTCTCTGACCCTATCATTAATGCACCTCCCCGTCTGGCCAACGTACACCTTACCACATGCCAGGGGGATTTTGTAAGTGACGCTATAGCGTCACGTACAAAGTTCCACGAGTGCGCCACTATAGTGGCGCACTCGTGGAATTTAGTGACATGTCGTTTTTCACACGACTCTTGCGGCACATCCGATTCCTCTCCCAATCTGCTTATCCTTTTACACAGCGAAGATAGTTTATTCGGTGCAGAAAAAACGACTGGTATGTCAAAGCGATGGGCCACCTTCTTCAGATTGTGGGACATCTTGTGAATGTAAGGCAAGACAACAGGTCCATCTACCCTCCTGGGGGCCCTTTCGCACACTGCGCTGTTGTCTTTTTTATATTTTTTGCTAAGGTCTCTGAAACAGCTCGAAGAACATGATGGGGGTACCCTGCCTCTTCATGTTTGCTGAGCTCAAAATGAAAACTGTTTTTCAACCGGTGTGGGCAAGATTTCTTTAGCGCGGCCCTTAGGCAAGGTGAAGCAATGCCCCTCTTCACCAACTTGAAGTGCGCCGAGCTGAACGGCAACATTCATTTCTTGGAACGGGGCTCATACGCCCAGCAGGCCTGCTCCGCACTGAAATATAACCCAAGATCCAAAAACTGCAGCCGATCACAGATCGATGTCTCGTGGGTGAATTTTAAGCCGAGAGCACAGCTTGCGAACAGTTTTAAAAAACCCGCGATCGCTTGATCATCCGCAATTACAGGACGGGAAACACAAACCAAATAATCGTCTACGTAACGAAAAACTTTAAAATGTTCCTTCTGTTGAATTTTTTCAGATACAGGCTTGTCGCAATTTGCAAGAAAAATGTCACACAGTACCGGTGCTACAGCGGAACCAATACAGATACCACGTTTCTGCACAAACAACTCTCCCTCGAAGGAAACGACAGTGGAGTTAAGGTAGTGGTTCAGCAGCTCCAAAAAACCTTCGACTGAGAAACCGCACGAATTGCGAAATGGGACCTCTCCATTTTTCTCAATACGAAGTCTGACAGCCTCAAAACGATGTTCATGGGGGACCGAATAGAAAAGGTCCTCCACGTCAATTGAGAAACCTGTTGTCCCCTTAAAGATTCCTCCCTGTAGGAACTCTTCAGAATTCCTGACCAGGAAAGGATCCCGAGCTCCAACGCAGACAAGTGTTTGCGTAGAACACCCCTCACTTCCACCTGCCACGAATCCCTCTCCGTAACTATAGCCCTGAACGGGCAGCCACTCTTGTGAGTTTTAGCTGTGAAAAAAACGCCGCGTCCTGTCTAGTTCTCCCTTCGTTTTCTTCCTTGTTGTGTTGGCGTGTTACACCATGCTGCAAAACCAACTAGCCCAACTAGCCGTCCTTATCCTACTAAAGAGGTTCTCACAGAATGCTCGACTGCTAGCGGAGACTTCATAGTGTCACGAATGACAATTGATGAGGCGACGAAAACTGAAACTAAGTAAACGTTTCATGGGGCGAACTTGTGCCCAAATCAAAAAGGGAAACAGAACGTAACTATAGAGCGTCACGGGCGTCGATAGTGGTGTAACTGCAGCATCGAACGCTGGGCGAGAGTGACCCCGGCTCGACACGTGGCACATCTTTTTTAGCCGCGTGGGTTTCCGGAACATTCGGCCTAGAACGTTCGGCGCGTAGATTATTTGGAACTCAATCACACGAGAATATTCTAGAAATCGCAAGAACGCCAAGTTGAAGAAAGAATAAGTAAAGAGCATTCCGCTCGCTGGAATCAAACCCAGACCTTCCGCGCGAGAGTCAAGCGCAGTAATTATTCGGCCACGCACGCGATCGCTCGGCGACGCGCCTGGCCAAACCAAAGTTTTAATAGAATAATGTTTTGAATTTTTTCTTATAAAACATCAAACATTATATTTTTTAGAACAGATAATCCGTTCCGAAAAGCTTAAGTTAAAAAGAACAGCGGTTGTTGTGTTATTGTCTGCAAGGTTTGGTGTCATACTGCGTTCAGCACTAATTAATCGTTTAGTATGTTGTGTACCTTATAAGTCTACACATTCTGTGTTGAAAACTTCATCACTCTTTTTTATCATTAAAGTTATTGTGTGTCTATAATTTAAATCAGAATTTCTCCCCAGGACTTTTTGATCGGTGCTAACCTCTCCATTTTCTCAGCAATATTCCACTTTGTCTTTCTCGTTCGGCGTTTCTCATGTCGATATCTAACAATCGACCGTCTTCTTAATGAAGTTATGTAGCGTTTTGCTAAAACCAAAGCCTTCTTTGTACTAAAAGTGTTCTTCGAACTTCCTGTCGAGCCACCATTCTCGCCTCATCTCTCCAGTAATTTTACCATCAGGCAAGACGCTCTCTCCATCTCGATGCAGAACATGGCGGGTATCGAAACACGCCAAGGCAGTTTTATACTTGTGGCTTCATACAGTGTGCTCCTAGTGCCAACGAAAAGACGATATCGAAATCACTTTTTTTTGGGCACGTGGCGCTTTGATAGAGCTGTGTCCCATGGAAGACACATCTCGGCAAGGATGGAGCCTGCACCCTGCTGCATATATAGCTGGCCGTAATTAGTCTTTACCGTTCGACTAAAACCTTCTTATTGTCTAAAAGTTATGACTATTACGAGCTGTACAGTCAATAAACAAGGTCATTTTGACTTCTATGCAAAAGTATTGACGTCTGGGTGGATTTTCGTGATCACGAATACGAATTTTTGAAATGTTATCATTCTAGAGAAAAATGAGATTGACGCTTCGCATATACTCCAAGAAAATGTTCGTAACCTGGGACATTTTTCTTTTTTTTATTGTGTGTCGGGGGGGGGGGCACATTAATGCGAGCGCCTTCCAAAATTACACATTCCAATGAGAGCTACAGAGCTCGATAAAGCCCGCGGCAATATAATTAAAGAGTGGACATCATTTTTTTGCGTTTAACTGGGGTGAGATATACTCGAAGCTGCTCCTACGAAGGAGTCTGCCAAGCGGCAAAACACTCAATCGCGGATGACTAATTTATTTTCTCTCGGTTTCCAATTTCCTTCTCCATTAACTAACCACGTTTCTTTCTTTCTTTTTTTTGTATTCTCTTACTTGAACAAATCCTCCTTTGCTTTTCCTCTCGTGAAATCTTCCACACTGGGTCGATAAGCCAAACTCACGCTAAAATGTATCCCACCATCGATTTGCAATGACGCAGAAGCTGCACTCATTCCCACAGGGAGACTAGACTTGGGAGAAAAAACAGCTTAAACATTGAAGAGAGTTTGCAATTCAATGCGCGTATTGGTCGATACTGCGCATGGTCTGCGTTCTCGCGTGAAGAGTAGGGAAAGCGGTAGGAAAGGCAGAAACACTTGCAGACGACCAACGTTTTCCTGCCTCCTTAGCAGCTTGTTTCGCAAATGCGGCCCATAAACCAAGTGACAAGATTGAACAGTTGGAAACACTCTCGGATCTAGGCGCCTTATATTCCTAATTACACACTTGCGCCTTCTTGCGGAGAAAAATACATGAATGGGTGGGAGGGAGAAGAAAGGGCAGAAAAGGGAGAGAGATAAAAGAGAAAGTAAGAAAAAAGAGCTGAAGAAATATATGCGCACCGAAGAAGGTTCCAGGAATAAAGTGGAGGGCAATTTGAGAGTGAAGCAGTGATTTAAGAAACGGCATTAATTCGGAGAAGCCCAGAATAATTATACGCGAGATGGAACATTGAGTGGTGATTCTCGCTCAGTTAAAGGGCTGGACTGTCGATTTTTATGGGTACTTACCGACAACCGGCCTCTTTTATGCAGTCGGTGCCAGTGGTGCCGCATGACACCACTTCTGACTTGCGCAAGTGGCTGTTCCGCGAAAGCTTTCCTTCTTTTCGAAGCAGTCATTCGTTTGTTGAAAATTAAAACACTGGTCCATCGTTATATGGCTAAAATATCTCGCCCTAGTTTTGTTTTTAAGTTTTTTTATATATGATGCAAATAAAACATAATTAAAGAAACGACTATCATTTCTTAAGCAAAAGAAGAAAAACACTTCGTCTTGAAAGACACATACACATTTAGTTTAGTGCGTTAAATGCTTTCCTCAATTTCAACCTCTATTATAATAAATGTGGAAATGTATGCCTCCCAGCATAAGAATGTTTTTTTTTAATATATAAAATTGTATATCTATTGCGCTGCGTTCTTCTCGTTTTCCAGCAACGTCTAAGATTTATCTTAATCATTCTGAAATTGCTGTTCAGCTAAACAAGATGCTCTTACAACCTTCTAGCAGTGATTCTCCTTTGCATCTGACCATATTGTCACGGACTACAAGAAATAAAAGATTGCAAACGAGCAAACTAAAGCTTGAATTAGGCGAAGGTCTGCACAAAGAAAAACCCGGTGCGCCGTGGGTATCGATGTGTGCGTGAAGAGTAAGATAGTGAATGACTCACTCGATGCAGCTCCCGACGTCTACATTTATACAAGATCTATTTTTATGAGGAGCTAAAGGTGCATTTATAGCCCGACGTAGCATGCGCGCGTGCGGCATGGCGACGTTAAGTCAGCAATGAGCGGGTACTTTATAGTTCGCAGAAGGAAAACAAAACTGAATACGCAGGGACTGCAATTTGTGTAGCTTCTTTTAAAATTATAAAGTTTCTAGTATGTTTTTGTTTCTTCTGCGTACAACTCTTGCTCTACCCGAACACCAAACAACCTCGGAACAAT
Organism: Ixodes ricinus; assembly: GCA_037355805.1. Classification (NCBI taxonomy): domain Eukaryota; kingdom Metazoa; phylum Arthropoda; class Arachnida; order Ixodida; family Ixodidae; genus Ixodes; species Ixodes ricinus. Next base: position 9,264 of record JAZHYW010003106.1, read on the forward strand.
TTTCTGAGCAATTTAACTTCTAGCGTTTCCTTTTTATTCTAATAATTATTAAACTGTTCAATTTACTACTGCACACACACTTTAAAAAGAAACACGAGCCCAATCTTGTTGTGGGGATAGGGCCTCCTTTTAAGGAACTCGAAGAAAGAGCATCGCCTGAATGGTTCATTACAACTAACGTTGCCTCGATTACTTTTTATAAAGTATAATTATACTGGAGCAGAAAACCTATTGGAAGGCCGAAAAACAAAAGTTACAAATGAAACCGTATCTTTTGATCATTGAACAACAACCTGCTAAGGACCTTTTGTTTCATTTCATTTCATTTATTATGTCTCTCAGGGCCCGAAGGCATTACAGAGAGGAGTGGGGCACAGTAAATTGAACAAAGCAAATAACAATGAAAAGGCAAAAAGTACACAAAATAACTACTAAACATCATTTAACAGGTTAGTAATAGCACTGTAGATGGAATAAAACAAATATCAACGAAAAGGCAAATAATACACAAACTTACTACTAAACATCATGTAACAGGTTAGTAATGGCAATCTTAAATTTATCTAAGGCTTCTTAATAACTTTTTATTGAAATATACAACTTCTAAAATTGTATAACCTGTACTTAAAGCAGGGCTCGTGGAAATTTTAGTAAGAGTTAAAGTTGCATTATTTATTGAAGTTTCACTTTTTTCAGTATTTTTATGATTACCTGTAACAGTCTGCATCAACAATTTAGGAAGCTGTAAGCAACTTGGAAAAGACATTGATTTTGCAGTTAAAACTTTGTGCTACGTCTTAAGTAGAGCCAGGAAGGCGCAATTAAACAGGCCATTTTTAATATTGATTAAATAAAACTCACACTTCAGTAATAGCTTCAAGTAAAGGATATGTAAATCGAAACATTAAGAAAATTAGAATATTTGAACACCAACATCGTGTTGGTAGCTTTGTTGTACCATAAAATAAAAAAGAAAGACGCTTACAAATCTCTGAAATGGCGAAATGGAGCGCAGCTCTTGAGGAGGAGAAGGAAAGGGCACGGAGAGGAGGGTATGCCCCTCCTCCCCCTCCTTACCTTCCCCTCATTCTCGAGATCTCCTACTCCTTTTCCATATAGCGGGAATGTTGCGCTACATTTACCGCAAAATTTAGAGAATATTTCACCGCTAAATATTGCGGTGAAATATATACCGCTAAATTTAGCGGGAAATTTAGCAAAAATTTTCCCGCTAAATTTAGAGAAAAGTTTACCGCTAAATTTAGCTAGTTAAGTTTCCGCGCTAAATTGTCTGTAAGGCCTTAATGGTCGGTTCTCACACGTTTATAGCGAATCGAGAAGATGGTGCTTCATTGAACGTTTAAAGCACCCTAAAAATCCGGTGCGCTTACTTTTCTCAAAAGCGCTCGGGAGACCCCATCGCTGCAGTATACAGATGGAGCAAGGCGAATTGCGAAGCTGACCATATATGTTTAGGACTTCAAGCAAAATACTGTCTCTGATGTGACACTGATCGTGACGCAAGCACGTGGAACACAACGTTCAGTGTTCCAGGGCAGACTGTTTCTCTTAGATATCAAGATATTTCCAACTTCGTGTTGTGCCCTCCTTCCTCTGTGGATTGGAGCGATTGACTTCACCGAGCTGTTTTGGGGAAGGTCGACACCCCAGGTTTCATAAAATGTAGAGAGATGTGACATTTAAGGGCTTGATGGGCTGGTAGTTACTAAATGATGGTAACCACCTGGCGGAAAGCGCGGAAAATTAACCCGTTAAATTTAGCGGTAAAATTGTTCTCTAAATTTAGCGGTAAATTTTGCAGGAAAGCTTTCGCTAAATTTCCCGCTAAATTGAGCGGATATATTTCCCGCTTAATTTAGCTAAAAAATTTTCGGTAAATTTAGCGGGAAATTTTCGCTAAATTTATCGCTAAATTTAACGAAACTTTCCTCGCTCAATTTAGCGGGGAAATACATCCGATAAATTTAGCGGGAAATTTAGTGAAAAGTTTACCGCTAAATTTAGCGGGTTAAGTTCCCGCGTTAAATTTAGCGGGAAAATTAACGTCAAGTGACCTCAGCACTAATTTAGTTTCCCCGCTAAATTTAGCGGGAAAACTGTGACGTACCATAATGCAACGCGCGTGGTTACGCCGAAGCCGACGTCGTCGCCGCTCAACCCAGAAACAAATGCCTAAGAGCTGCTATCAAAAAAAAAAAATTGAATTCTGCTTGAAATAAGAGAGAAGGTGCAGGCGAGCTGGTGAACTTTCAGCATCTTGAACACAGGACACTAGGATTAAGAAAGTGGAAAACACACACACCCAGGCAACGTCCGTAATACATTAATTTCAACCGCCTTTTATTCGGACTAACACGCTTGGCAAAACTGGAAAGAAAAAAAAAGTTTATCGCTATGACGTTCATACAGCGCAAGCAACGTTTTGATTGCTTTGAAGTATACTATATGATCCTGAGAAGCTGCCATAATCATTCCGTTTTTTTTTCTTTATTGCCTGCTTTGACATTTACAAAAAAATATCTTACAACACAACTGCTAAAACACGTCTTCCACTCTATGTCAAACGTGGTTACATTAAAATCGCCTCAAACACACAAGTTCATCAAGGATTGGCAACCAATCGGGGGTTCTGGTTGTGCCCTAAAAACTGCTCTAATATACGACACACTTTCAATAAAATGTTCTCTGGCAGTGCGGAGATTCAGGTCTTCGTGGCGTATTGCCATTCTGGTCTTCCAGAGGCTGTGCAGACCAAGAACCATAAACATGTCGTACGGAACACTGCCTTCGTTTTCCACCGGTAAGAAACGAATGCCTTGGGGAGTTATTGGCAGCTCTTTTTTTAAAGTACGTTGAAGTATATCCCAGTGGAAAACCGCGTCCCAGCAATCGATGAAGACATGTTCTATGGTTTCTGGTTTCTTACAAAGAATACAGTTTATGGACCATGGTACATCTATCCCCTTCCTCTCCAGCCAGGTCTTCACAGGCAGTGCATCGCAATGGAGCTTAAAGAAAAAGGACTTCACTGTTGGTCTTATTGGCATCTGTTTTACACGTTTCAGCACATCTAGGCCGGGGCCCTCGCTGTACATTGATCTATAAAGAGGTACTGGCAATAACACATCGATTAAATCATGATACAATTTTTTACGTGTAACCGAGCTAAGGTATTCCATTGAAAATCTAACCTTCAATATCCTAAAAGAGAGCACAACCTCCCGCATGTAGCCTCGCACCCCGGCGCACATACGGTCACTGGACGAGACGACGCACTCAGGTAAAACACTTCTCAGACGCGCCTGCATCACTGTGCGCAAAAAGGGATCATTCTGATCTCTCAAGAAAATAAACCTAGACACAATTTGTCGTATAAACAGATGGGATAAACTTAGCCCGCCACTTCTGACTGGTCTAAACAAATTTGTGCGAGTGGTACGTTCCCAACTTGAGCCCCAGATAAAAACGGCAAACACTCTATGTAACCTTTGCACATTGAGACGCGGCATGAACAGGAACTGTAATATATACCAGACTTTCGCTATTAGGAAAAGATTGCATACTGTGGCGCGGGCGAAACTTGACAGATCTCTTCCCTTCCAACTTTCAGCTTTGGCCCTCACCTTTTCTGTTTCTTCATTCCAATATTCCGTACTGTCCCGATAGTGCTCGAGAGGAACCCCGAGATACTTTGTAGGTAAAGTAGTCCATCGAACATTCACAAAAACTTCCGGCATTAAGACCCAATTGCCGTGCCAAAACCCTACGCACTTATCCCAATTGATTAAACTTCCCGTTTTTTTGCAGTAGTCAGTCGCGATATTGGCTACCTCACGGATACTTTCCTGATCGACACAGAAAACTGCGATATCATCCGCATACGCAAGTACTTTTACTTCAGCTGTCTCCAGCTTAAAACCGCGGATTCCTGCACTGCGGATTAGTCTCAAACAAAAGGGTTCCAAATATATTGCAAAAAGTAACGGCGAAAGTGGGCAACCTTGCCTAACAGAAGAGCGGACTGCAATACATTCACTAACATTCCTATTTACTATTATAGACGTAGCACAATTTGCATAAGCCATTTTTAAACCCTCCAAAATAATTGAACCTACATTCACATATTCCAAAATACTGAACAAAATTTGGTGCGATACTCGGTCGAATGCCTTTTCCAGGTCGAGCTGAAGCATTGCAACTCGACCTGCAAAGGCGTCACAGCATTCGAGTACACTCCTAGCGACGTGTACATTGGTGCAAATAGTACGGCCTCTTATGCCGCACGTCTGGTGCGGCCCCACAATATCTCCAATAACACATTGTAGACGTCGAGCCAAAACTTTCATATATATTTTATAATCTACATTGGTTAATGTAATTGGTCTGTATGATGCCACGGACAAACGTTTTACCGGGTCATCGGACTTTGGAATAAGAACCGTGTGCGTTCTAGAAAATGATGACGGCAGCTTATTCTTTACATAGGCCTCAGACAGTACCTCGCGAAGCGCCCTTACAGCATCTCCCTTGAACGCTTTATAAAATTCTGCATTGAGACCGTCCGGTCCCGGCGTCTTGCCAGCATTCAGCTCTTCGATAGCCTTTTCAAGCTCTTCGACACTAATCGGCCCTTCTAAGTTTTCGCGAACCTGCTCTTCCAGCCTAGGCATCATTGACAAAAATTCGCGTTCGAATCCGTTCTCTATCGTCGTTCTTTGCCCCAGAAGATCACGATAAAACTCAACAAAGGCCTTCTCTATCAATGTTTTATCGCTTGTTTTAACGCCATTATACTGTATTTCTTTTATCTCTTTACGCAATGCGTATCGTTTTTCATCGCTTAACGCTCGCTTAGTCGGCATTTCACTAGACCAAAGTTTTTCACTTCGTGCTCGAACGATTGCTCCTCTATATCTTTCAGCGTCGACCGCTTCTAGCTGATTTTTATTTCTCTTATTTCCGGCCCAAACTCACCGGGGTTCGCGCTTTCTTCAATTACGAGAGCCTGCAACTTTCGGCGCAGGTTGTTTTCTTTCTTCTTTTTCTGATAATTAATGCAGCTGCTTCGTTCTATCGCATTTATTTTAACTTCCTCCTTAAATCTTTCCCACTTCACGCCCCACTCTGTTTGCTCATCCACGAAAAACTTTCTGAATGATTCCCTCACTTTCTCTACAAACTCGGTATCTTTTATTAAACTAGCATTAAGCTTCCACAACGCCCAATTCCATTTTGGCATTTTCGCTTTGTCACCCAAGGTGAAAATAACTAACGAGTGATCGCTAAATGACACTGGCTCAACTGTATAGTTGTGACATAACGGAACTATGTCGAGCGAAATATACGCCCTGTCCAGTCTCGCGTGACTATGGCCCTGAAAATGCGTAAATTGCACATTACCCTTAGATCCGAATGCTGCCACGTCCTCTAGAGACTTTTCTGCGATTAACACATTTAAAAAAGAGGCGCTCTGGTCACGAAGGCGTGCTAGATTTGCTCGATCCTCTGGGGCACATACGCAGTTAAAATCGCCTAGTAAAATAGTAATTTTATCACTTTCAATATACGTGCTTATCCGTTCAAAGAACTCTTTACGTTCACTCTCGCGATTCGGTGCATAGATGCAGATCACTCTCCACTCTAGGTTCGAGAAAGAAAAATCACATAATACAAACCGACCTGCACCACAGACCACCACAGCTTTCTCAGCGATACCTATAGACTGACGAATAAACAGACAACAACCCCCGACATCCCGACCGAGTGAGCCACACAGACGTTAAAAAGAGAAAGAAACGGTTTCACCATGCGGTCAGTCTGTTCCCGACTTTCGACTTTAGTTTCTTGGACAGCAACTATATCCAGCTCTTTCTCCGAAAACAGTCTACTTAGCTGGTACTGTCGCCGGGATGCAGCAAGCCCGCGAACATTTATAGTCGCTACATTTAGGGCTCTATCAAGCTTCACGCCCATTCCAGGAATACGAGAACAGGAATTCCGCATGGTGCTTACCAAGCCTTCTATTTGTCGCCTGACCCGCGGGGTACCCTCACGGGGGTGGCTTGGACGGCCTTCTGTTGTCATCGGGAACGTTCGGTTTCACTATAATCCGCGACCTTCTAGCGGGCACCGTCTTGGAAGGCGGCTCCCCCTGGCCTGTCCCGTCTTGGTCCACACCGTCGTTCTCCCGCGACCTTTTCACGGTGGCGGCACTTGGCAATCCCTCGTCCTCCATGGGTTCGGTGCTCTCCTTCTCCTTGTTGACTCCTTCGTTGACTGCCGCCGGGCTCGGCACGGTCTTCGCATCCGACGAAGCCGCCTGCTGGTCTGCAGGCCGCTCTGCGTTGGCAGCGGATCCTTCCCCGTTCCCACTTGACTCAGACTTGCCCCCGGGTGCAGACTCGGGCTTCGCCAACGGCAAGGTGTTGGCGGTCGAGCCCTTAACGGCGTCCTCGGCGTCAGCCTCGTCCATGCGCAGCTCCGAAATCTCGTCGCTACCCGCGGGTGTCGCTGCCGCTGCGTACGTACGCTCGCAGTGGGCGCCGTCGTGGCCGACCCGCCGACAGACGTTGCACTTGGGGGCTCGGCAATCCTTTCGGATATGCCCTTTCTTCTCGCACCTCAGGCAGAGTGGAGCCCTGCCCGGGACCACGACGAGAGCAGTCTCACCGGCGACACGAAGTTGGTGCGGTATGTTATCGCAGGTAACACCCCCTTTAGCCGAAGGACTGCAGTGCGCGTCGTAGTGCCGAGGTTCATGCAGCCGTCGACGCGCCACCTCTCTCTGGTCACCTCCAAGACATTTCCGTACGGTGCCAGGGCTGCTTTCACGTCGTCGTCGGCGACGCCGAAGAGCAGCCAGTGCAGTTTGACGCGAACGTCCTGGTGGTCAGGGTCGATGACAATGCACCGGCGGCCCTTCACCACGATTTCGGGCGTGGCGAGCATCTTCCTCTTGCCCTCGGCGCTCTTGAACGTTACCGCCCACACGTGGTTCATTTGGTAAGCACCGATGGCGGCAACCTCCTGGAGCAGACGCAGACGAACCAGCTCGTCTCGGAATTCTTCGACGCGGTAGGGCCGCCCCTTCACGTCGGCGTGCAAAAAGACAGTGTTTAAAACTATAGACCCGGTTGGCAGTGCAGGCAAAACGACTGAATAATCCTGAGTCACTTCAGCTGACCTGATACCGCGGCCCATCGGGGCCGCTGAAGCCGCTCCAGCGGAGCTCGACATTCCGCGTCCGCACTCTACGGTGGCCGGAAGTGGAATCATAATCATTCCGTAATGACTGATAAAGTGCTGTTTCAAACATACGAACCCCTGCGCGTTTGAGCTTGCTGTCTGTTTATTTTAAATATTAACTGATTTAGGCTTCTTCAAGCTAGAAAAAAAAACTGTATATATATGTTTTTATTCTGTCTAAAATGACTGCAGCTTGAGAAACAAAAATCCCTCACGAATCCTTCGTAACATTTATTCCTAATTAGTTTTTGAACATCATCGTCGGCTTCTCTGAATTTAAAGTTAAGTGTAAGCTCCTAGACTTAGTATTAATTTTGGCGTATATGCGATTAAGATTGGCGCCTCCCTTGAGGATGTTCTGGCGTGCAACAAAGGTCTCAACTACACAACCCTTTAATTCTCCGCTAATTGTTCAATATCGGACTCCTTAGTCTTGCTTCGAAACCAGCTAAAACTAAGGTGAATGTGCAGCAGCCAGGAGATTATCGTCATTTAGTAACTACCAGCCCATCGATCCCTTAAATGTCCCATCTCTCTACATTCTAAGAAACCTGGGGCGTCGACCTTCCCCAAAACAGCTCGGTGAAGTCAATCGCTCCAATCCACAGAGGAACCAGGGCACAACACGAAGTTTGAAATATCTTGATATCTAAGAGAAGTAGTCTGCCCTGGAAAACTTAACGTTGCGTTCAACGTGCTTACGTCACGATCAGTGTCACATCAGAGACTGCATTTTTTAGAAGTCCTAAACATAAATGGTCAGCTTCACAATTCGCCAATCTCTATACTGCAGCGATGGGGTCTCCCGAGCGCATTTGAGGAAGATAAACACACCAGATTTTTAGGGTGTTTTAAACGTTCAATAAAGCACCATCTTCTCGACTCGCTATACACTCGTGAGAGCCAACCATTAAGGCCTCACAGACAATTTCTTTGGCGTTCTTCCAAACTCTTCTCTCTGTCCCGCAACCTATCACAACTAAGGTTCTTCTTCCGTACCTTTACATAAAGAAAATAAAAATGAAGGGCGTAGTTGTTTTTTTTTGTCTACGTTTACAGTTCTCTCGAACCCTCACACTTTATAAACAGCTCTGTCTTGTTCAATCACACGATCGTTTGTCGGCAAACACCGCAGCACGATTCTCCCCATGTGACAGTTTCGTAACCTGAGGCAGTGCTTAAAAAGCCAACTTTCTAAAGAGCACTTCTCTCCTAATGCGTTCCTTTAGGCGATAATCGACATGAGGTGTGGATTACCTGAAAATATGACTCTGCGACTGCATGAGCCTACAGCAGCCTCAACATAAACAAAAATGAAAGTATAACTAAATAAAAAGAAAAAAAACGCTTTAGGAGGATATTGCTTTCCTCTTGAGTCTTTTGAAAGTGTGCAAACAAAACAGTCAACGTGAAATGGAAAGTTAATCTGCACCAAACACGAAGTTGTAAAAGAACCAGACAACATTAGAAGGAAGCAAAACGAAGGCACGAGGCACTTCGGATGGACACTGCCACTAAAATTAAGTGAGCCTGAACGCTGTCTTATTGGGATCACTTACTGTGGGAGCTATTTTATTTTTGAAAAGTACTCTTTGAAATCACACTTAGCCCGAGTACACAGGGCAAGAACTATGTAAACAATAAATATGAAATGTCTTCAAAAAAAAATAAACAACGCTGAATCAATGCACTTAGTCTTCATCTCACAAATAATGAGGAAACTGCATCACGAACGGCATGGAGTGTTCCAGAAACATATATGTTTCTGGAACACTCCATGCCGAAGTCCGATGATCGATGATCGCCAAGGTATACACTTGGCGATCATCGATCATCGCAACTTCTAAAAATATTTCACCTTTGAATAGAACAAAATTTACTCAGCAGTTTGTATGTTCTCAGGACAGTTTGTATAATCTACCAGTAACATGAGGCACTTTAAGTACCCGTGATAATTCTCATTTCCAAGGCAGATTTCGGCAATAATGGCGAAGCAATATGTCACGTTACCAGCAGAAGTTGATGGCGTTTCTTCGCCTATCATGGTATGGAGTGCATATAGTTTTGTTTTATTTCTTCTCCCATTCTAATTTAGTTGCGAACAAACAAATTCAATCACCACTACGAGTGCCGTTCATAAAGTTCGTATTATCGCTAAGAAAAATTGAAAGAAGTACAACAAAACAGGCGTCAACACGAGCGCGCTTCGCTCTAGTTCTGGCACAGTATAAACATTGCGTGCGGTAGTAGCGCGGAACGCCACCAGGGTGTCGAAACAAAAAGGCCGAGGCTACATCCACGCCCGGGGACGTAGCCAAGTCGGGAGGAGATAAGGCGACATCCACGCAAAAGTTGACGTGACTTATAATATAAGGACATAATTTGTTTTGATGTACATATTTTGCGTTCTTATAAGTAAATATAGGATATAAAATAAAGAGGTTACAGTTGTCTTAAAGGTAATATATCACGTGACCTTACAAATTCTTAGACAATTTATCATTGTTTCGCTGTTTTCTAACACTAATAGGAAATATCATGCGTCATAAAAATAGTATCAATATATATAGTTATATTTATGTTGTCCAGGAGTCACACACACGTGTGGGCAGCCTGCGTGCGATCTGTGCGTGTGGACGTGCAGCCTGCAGCCATGTAGTGCGGGCTTGGTTGGCTTGGCGCGGGTGCGGCCCCCGGGGCCTTCGCCCATATGTGTGCATCGCTGCTGAGGCGAGGCGGCGAGGCTTCGCCGTGTATGTGGTTGGCTTAAAGGGGAACTCCGCCGATTTTTCGACCTACCTAATCCAAAGGCATGATCTGAATCCGGATGGCTTGTAGATTCCGAAATGCTATCTCGTTCTCCCAGATTCACTCTAGTTAATTAAAAAAGTAATATTTTGTTTGCTAAAAAACCGAAACCTCGTTCTCCCTAGTTTTTCACCAGTTCGCCCCGCCACCCAAGCGTGACGTCACGGGTGGGCCGCAAGGCTCTCGGCCGGCAATCGGGTACGCTCGCGCCCGCCTTTCTCGCGTCTAACAACGAGAAAACCTGGGTTTTCGTGGTATTTGAAGTTGATAATAATATTTATTTGCGCAAAGTATAACCTTGGCCTACGTATAAACTATGAGAAAGTAAAAAAGAAAAAAGAAAAAAACGGGAGCAACTGTAATTTTGATAGAACCGTTTTTGCAACTCGGTATGCTGAAGCCGCGGGTCGCTAGTTTCGTGAAATCGCTAGCAAATCCGTTCTCTTTATATTAAAATATGGCTGGCGAAGAAAGGTCGAAGAGTCACGCATACATTGTTTCGACAAATTGCCAAAGCACCACAAAAAATGCTCGGAATGTGGGTACAGGTGCCCCACACGCTCGTATAACCTGAAGGAACGTGCCATTTGTTTTAGATTTTCTTTAGAAAAGTTACTGTTGCAGGCGCCAGCACGTGTAGCGCCTGCAACTCTTGTGGCATGAGCATGCTCCTTGGTGCTTAAGTAATTTAGCAAAAAATCTATAGACCATTTCTAAAAAGCGCTTCTCGTCGATGCCCCTTTCAGCGTTCGTGCGTGTGGCGCGTACTTTGCTCGCCTTCAAAGCGACGAACATGTGTGTGCTGGGCTGGGACCTGACACATGTAGACCGTGATTCTCATAAACAATGAAATGTATAGAATAGAAATAACTGCATTCGTGTAGATCAGATAGCAGGTTACAGGTCATGGAGATCGTGATAAAATCCCAATTAAAAAAGCTCCGCAACCACCAAGCAAAACATTAAGGTGCAATGGAATGCGTATAAAATACACAAATGCACTGTTCATCTTCAAATAAAGAATATTTGCTTGAAAGTACAATAGTGCTTAAGGTACAGAAAGACATAAAAAAATTTAATTCAAAATAATTAAGTTAACAAAAGTAACTAAAAGTGTGTACCTGTATTATCTTTTTTTCCTAATTTTTTTCTTTTTTGCTTTTGGAGTAAAGTCCAACGCGTTCAAACACCAATCCACGAGAGCACATGGGAAAGGGGTACTTCTATGTAATATTTTGTTTTAAAATTAAGTTTTTGATTAGCGCAGTTTCTATCAGCTGTAAATTTGCATGCCCTCCCCTCAACTACATTAATATTTTCGTGGTTTTGAAACACTTCTCAGCTCTATATAAAATTTCTCGGCAATAGAATACCTTAAAGACGTTTTCATCACTTCTTCTGCAGAGAATATTGCACGCCAACCATTTGACAAACCAGGCAAAGGCTCTATCGTATATTAATAGAGCTCGACACCTGCTCCATAAACCTCTGTAATAGCAGACAGGAATAGCAATATCTCGAAAGTCATGTCTAAATTTAGACTTGATCTTTGTTTAGACGTTTCACTTCTCGTCTTCAACATATCTTCTGCGTGAGTGGAACTCCGAGAGCAGCCCGAGCTACGGGATTCAACGTCCAGAAACAAATATAGTGTTTATAAAAAATAAAAAAAAATAAAAAAATCACTGAACCCATTGTGAATAACAAATGTGACCGCGCAAAATGTCGACTATAGTGCTAGATTGTGTACTATTTTTCTCGATATTATTAGCGCTCTTCTTTCGGCGGATGTCGTAGTGGTGACAGCCGGCTTGAGTTTGCGATTGCCGCTCTTGAAGCTTTTCTAGCTGCTGAAGGATATTCAACTCGCAGCACGCGGCTATAAAGTATTCCAAGCATAAGTGAAAATGTTAGACGTGACACTACGTTCTCTCGGCACACAGCTCGCGCAAAAGCACCTTGACGTGTCTGACGTACATTGCTTCCGCGGGACGCATTTCTTCTTTCTCCCACGAAAACAAGGGTAAAAAAGAAGCTTTTTCTTTGCACTGTTCCTACAATCTATCGCTGACCACGAATTGCTACCCACTGCAAAGGAACTTTCAACCTTGAAGTTGAGAAAAATAATCTCGATCGCTGGCTCCCGGAACGCCACCTCGCGGCTGCCGGAGTCGCTGCCCAACCATGACGTACGCGGGTAGCGAAAAGTAGGGATTTTCATTGTTGCGAGTAGAGAGTCGCCTCCTGGATACCCTCGCGGCCGGCGTAACTTGAAAATTTATTAACTTCACGAAAAATATTTATTTTTATAAAAATATTTTGGTTATCAGTTGAGAAAGGGCTATTGATGCGGCCTGTAAATTTCCAGCCATATCAAAGTCTACCGAAAAAATTGGCGGAGTTCCCCTTTAATTGGTTTAAGGCGTTGTATAGTGTGAGCTTATAGTGCATCGAAGGGGGGCAAGTGCGAGCCCACCTTCGTATGTTCTTGACTTGCGCGCACGCTCGCAATCTCACGACAATTGTAGAAAAGGGAAGCATGCATTAGTCAGAGTAATCAACAAACCTACTGAGAGCATTCAATCGAGAAAACTGGGTAAAAAATTACAGAAACAGTTTATTTCATGACAAATAAAACAGTAGCCGATGCACAGATGCCACTCGTTCACAAGATCACCGATGAACACGAAGCCCTCCTTGCGGCAGAACTCCTGCAGGATCCAGTTCACTTCTCTGTGCCGATCATTCAACGCCTGTATCACTGCACTCTGCCTACGCTTACACTCTAACACAGAGAACCTGTTCTCCCGCCTGGGAAGAAAAGGCGATCTGCATCGTCGGATTGCGTTCCAAGATCTGAGCGGCCAGCCGACGCCTACTTGTCACCGTACGCGCTGGCACAAACGCTGGTGTTGTTTGTGCCAAAATCAGAAGGGCGTCAGACACCTTGGGAAACAAAGCCTCAATCCTAATGCCACTAAACACCCGCACTTCGACAGCCACCCGCTTATTCGATGGGAAATACTATACTTCCATTCTCCCTTCTTTCTTGCCCTAGTCCAGTTTCCCCTACAAAAATACGTTTTGAAGTCGAAGTAAATAAATATTGTTGCAGGTCAGGGTTGCCTTCTGGCGCTTTGGCCTTTGAGCAACTTCATTATCCAGTGCTCAGCATTTCGATATTTGTTATTTTGATAATGCGAAGTTTGGAACTGAACAAATCACCTCATATTCACCAAGAAAAATAGAAAACAATTTTTAGGACGAACTTTAGTATTCCTGAGTAGATAAACATCCGCCGGTGGCGAAAATACAAAATGAATGACAGCCGAAAAACTCCGTTGGTTGGGAAATATTCGGCCTGGGTAGAAACTAAAACACTCCAGTCGGTGAGTGTTCCCGCCCCAGCGACGGCTAGTTTCTTCGAAACGCCTCTTCTGTAGAAGTTTGTGAAACATGTTACCTCGTCGATCCTCCATTCTTCCAGTGCCTATTCAGAGGTCGGTGTGGTTCTGTGGAAGACAACGCGAACAACATTAGGTGTCGTCCGGAACCATTGACCTTAGAAAGCGCTCTCGCTTGGGGAACTGAGATTCGTTGATTGCTTATTTGTTTCTTTTGCCTACTACAGACCATTCCAAAACTCGCCTTCTGGGTGCCACCAACTTTGTCTACTGAGCTGTGAAGCGTGCTCGAGCGTGCGCAATAGCTCTCTAGCCCAAAGATTGTACACTGCGTATGTCGTTCACAGCTCAATGACTTAGGCATTTTTCGTCGGGATAGATGTTCCCACGAGAAGAAAAGCGCTATGAAATATGCGAATAGGATTGGAAATTTGAAATGTTCTTGTCCAATCGCATTTTTCTTCCTCGGTTATCAACGCTTTTTTAGCGTCATCACGAGACGTTCAAACACAATACACTTGTGTTTAAAAAGTAAGCGTCGAAAAACATGAAGGTAAACGTTCGGCAGCCCTCTGCCTGGTTAGGAATAGACATGAAGCGAAAAATAGGGACTCTAACCAAAAATTTATTAAACATTTACCCGACGTTTCGGGACCAGCTCGGTACCTTGTTCACGGGTCCCGTGAACTAGGGACCGATGCTGGTGCCGAAACGTCGGGTATATGTTTATTGCATTTTTGGTTAGAGTCCCTATTGTTGCTTCTTCTCGAAAAACGTGCGCCGATTTTTGGTCAAAAATAAAGACCGGAAAAACATACCCTTATCATTACCCATGCCACCTTTTTGGGCAATATGTAAATTTCCAGAAGAACAGCGAGTTATCACCCTCCCCTAGGAAATAGCCTGGCTACAGAGCAGGCGACCCGTTTTCCTCGCGTCAGATTGCGGTGACCACGAACCGTACGGAGGTCACAGGACGTCCGTGAAAAATATAAAGGAGGCAAAGAACGATCTACTCTGTGCACGTGTCATCCCCGATTTCCACGACCCCAAGGCCGAAGGACGTTAGTGTGAAAGATAACACTAAAATAAAACTTTGTGTCAAAAAACAAAAAAACCACTGAGATGTATTTACCGATAACCAGGAAAGCGAGGCACGCACACTGACGCCTCGGCGTGCAGAATGAAACAGGATACGGGCGCAGCGGGCGTGCGCGGAAGAACACTTTGCGCAGTCCCGATCCGGCCGATCGCCGAAAGGACGATTTCGCATTTCGTGGACAGCGAGTGCCACCTCACTGGAGAGAAGGTACCTTAAAAACAGTGAGAACAAGCACCGGCACCTTGGTTCTTTATGTTCGCTGTAGTTACGGGACAGATCGACTTATGTGAATAATTTTGGTATTATTCGATTCCATAATAAATTTAGAAGACATTCAATGAAATACTTTTTTCGTTTGCATTGAAATGATTTTGTAAATTCGCTCCGAACATAAGAGTGCCGAATTAGCCGATTTTGACCATTTTCATGATTTTTTTAAGAATATAATCAAATTTATAATAACACATTTGTTCCATCTAATGTCTCGATAATGCCTCAATGTCGTTAAAGCCGAAATTTTCAAAAAGAGTCCGCGAAGCCGTTATTATGTGAGAATTTTTCTAAGTTGGCGAAAAACCTCATGTATTCTCTACTGGGCTTTGGGGTGCGCCCCCTCTTAAGTTGCGAATTTTTAAAAATACTTTGAAAGACCGAGAGTTGGGCCGTTTGGAAAAGTACAGGACAGATGACCAATTTAGAAAACTGTGCGCGATTTTAGATAGGCTTGCGTCCCTATCACCACAGCTTGTTCCACAAGAACTAACCACCAAAGAAAAGTCTACCGGTGACATCAGCTACCTGCTGGACTACATTGATTGCACGTATGTCAACGACGGCTTCCGTTATGCTTCTGTTCCTTCTGCGGCAACACCCAGAGCGAATTCTTCCCTTCGCTCGACTCTGCGCCGACGACGACCGGCGTTTCCCCTGGAACGGTGGAATATGTACGGCGCCACTCTTCAAGATAAAGACCGGATGAACAACAGCTGCGAGGATGGAGTACCGGGTTAGAGAAGCTCGTCGGCCACGCCCATCCAAGAGCCTTGAAGCTGATTGATTGCCTACAGCAAAATCAGGCGCTCGTTGCCACGGCAGTGACACAAGCCCGGAGAGGTGAGCCCACGGTAAAGCGGGTGCGAAAAACGACTCTGCGCCTGCAGAATCGTTTTAGGAATATTTATGAGGGCTTGCATGTACATCGATATCTACCAAGACTGCTGGAGCTAGTAGGGGACTGAATTTGCTTCTAACCAATCGATAAATAAACTTGTTTTTATTCAAATCAACAAACCATGCGCTTGTAAGATTTAATTTATCGTTGCCTTTTTGTGTTGGACGCATGCACCTAAGTTGTCCGCACTCGTGTTAAGACAAACATGAAATTTTCTCGTGGAGAAATTTGTTCCGGTCTGTGAAAAAATGGGTGAGCTTTTGTCCGGGTCTGTGAAAACAAATGGGTGAGTTTTTGTCCAGTGAGCTTTTGTCCGGTGAGCTTCTGTCCGGTGAGCTTTTGTCCGGTGAGCTTTTTGTCCCGGATTCGATAAAACAACAACGGATTACGAGGTAGAAAGTTATTTTCTTCGTAGTGAAGGGTCTGCGTAACTGAGGCCTTTCTCTTTGCAATCTTTGGTATTCCAATACTTATGCCTTTACAAATCTGCCGTCTTTCACTTTAATCCAGTCTTCCTGGCCCTCACCGCGCATTAAATTCTATTTTTGCGTGCTACGAATTATTTTAGCTTGTATTTATTTTCTCCAGCGTCTCGCGAAGAAGTGAATCTCTCGTAATCCTTCGGAGGCCTTTGCTGCACTGCTCACTAAACGCCCTCTCTTATCCAATTGCCGTCCCATATTTTCATTCTCCTGTTCCAGCTGTTTCTAAACCCCGAGAAGTTGGATACAGATTAATAGAGGTAAGCGGGGCAACACTCAGATAAGATGAGCAAACCGAACACGTCCGCAAATGTCCGACAGTGTTCTCGAAATGTTGAGATAAGTCAGCCAGACCTTCGTATCAACCGCTCTTAAAACCAGAATACGCTTTCGTCCGGTGAGCCAATCACGCTGCCATGCGTGGCTGCGAGCGTCGTCGCGTTACACCTCGCAGTACATGGCGTAACTTGAGCGAGATGAAAGAGCGTATCGCCCCCCCCCCCATAGCTACGGAGCTAAAAACGCAAGAGCTAAGACCTAAGGGTTCGCGGAGCTTTTCATCGGCCGTGAGTGGAATCTATCTTTTTATAGCGTGAATGCGAACAGATTTGACGAGTACGAGCGACGGCATCATTGAGTTAACGAAGACTAAAATGACATTTTCCACGTGAACGAAAAACAGTTTTAGTCATCGTGGTTAAATAAATGTCAAAATCGGGCGGTTAGGCGCCGTCTCGAGAGCCGAACCGCTAATCATTCGAATCAAAGCGCGGCGCTCTGACGTCAAGGCGCGTGTTCTCATCTCCTACTCTCCTTTAGTTTCTCACCGTATACTCCAGACCTCTAAGACGGAAGATCTCCATGTTGAGAAATGCATGACGTAAAGCCGGTGGCTGGGCTGTGATTCTTGTCAACATAGGAATTGTATGTATGAATGTATGTATGAATTGTACAGAACATGTTGAGTGCAGTATCTTGGAACGGTTACACAACTCTTCCTTAAATTTCTCTAAAAGAGCTGCCGCATGCGCCTCTAGTGCACGTGGCAATAAATAAATAAAATAGTCGACAAAAAAGTCAACATATTCCGTTTTTTTTTCTAGAAAATTGAATAAACCGTTTCTTCAGATTTTCTTTTTTAAATCACTATTTCGAAGGTATCAAAAATAAAACTCTTTATCTGAAAACTGCATTACTTCCTCCGTAAGTACGTTTCAAAATCTGCAAATATGAATGTTCCAGAATAAAGTTAATTGAATATTTGATACTAACAGGACATTTGTCGCTTTAACCATGCTTTGATCACACTCCCCTATATACGTAGAGTAAGATAGGACATTCACCGATACGCCACGTAAAGCGCCAACCATTTCGACAGCCACGAAGTCTTCACTACAGCAGAAAGCTTAACCATAATGCTGCTGAAGTACAACGTCAAAAGAACCACGATTGCATAACTGCCCCTACATTTCTTGCGAAAGATACTGAGAAGGGTACAGTAAATCTCGGAGATATACTCATAACCAGAACCTAGTGCAACCTCTGAGCCACTTGGGACGGAGCGTAAGAAAGAAACTCAGAACCGCGATCAAACAAACCGTGGCCCGCCAAAAGCTCTTTAGGACTTTGGATGGCTCGCGCAACGCCAAATAGAGCCTACGCAAATCGACGTGATTGAGAAACCCATTCGAACGTTTCCCCAAACGCCGCCCCCTCTGCGATATCCAATCTACTCTACGCCGTCTGTCTACGTAAGAAAAAGGAAGCAGTGTCGGTTGAAACAGCCTGCGCCTATGACCTACCGCGACCTCGTAATACATCACGGGCAACCAAATCACAGGGGAAAAAACCCACAAAACTAGCTTGTGGCGTTATGCCGTTGCATATAGTGCCGCTACTGTTCGACTGACGAGATTGGATCACCGTTCGAGCGCTATTTTCTTCTCTGTCTTGATGTCTTATTTCTGAGTGCGCGATTCGAGGTCGTTGCTTTTTTGTTTTGTTTCTCTTCTTATAGGTATGCGTGTCGAAGTAAATCGGCCCCTGTTTCTGTCTCTTTGCGATTCGTATTGTGTACGACGACAAATTTGGTATAGCGTATCGGATCATTCGTCCCAAGAGAGAAAGAGGACTTGAGAAAAGCAAGAATGAAAGACGAGCGAGATTGAGATACGAAGTAAGATAGCTTGTCTGATCGATGAATGTCGCTTCTCAGGGAAAGCAGGCCAAACGAAATGCGATAACCTGATCGGGAGGAGGAATGTATCATAAACATTTTCCGACGAGAAAATAAAGCTCGGATGATACGATAGAACTCAAAGTCAGCCATTCAGTGCATTCAAACTAAAAAAACCATGACAAAAAAACAAATAAAAAAACGATGGAGTTAAGGCGAAGACAATTTTTTTCTCGAATCTTTTTATTTTAGCGAATAAGCACTTCGTACGCGGTGAAGTTAGCAAGTTTGAGATGTTGACTTAATAAACAGCAAACAAGTGATCGTGAGTATCGTGCTTTAAGAGAGTATCACCATCAATCAACATTGTTATAACTCCATGAGTAAACTGACAAACTATCTTCAGCGCGGACGTTTTAAATTGCCGAATGTATTCTCACGGAAGCGAGGCCAAAATGTGTTTATTTATTTATTTCAAATACCGCAGGTCGCATAGCGCTGCCCAGGCAGGAGGGTGTTACATATGGTGCGATAAAACAAGACGCTCAAATGTATTCACATCTACGCTCTCAACAAGTAATGTCGGCAAGCAATTCCACTGTCCAATTCTGTTGGGAAAGAACAATGTTTGAAATAGTTTAATTCTGCAAAAGTATAGTCGATATACTTTAGAGTGATTTAGTATTGTTGAACTATGAGGAGCACGAACTAAATATGTTGATCTTCATAAGCCAGATGTGTTATGAACGAGTAATATAAGAAATGCCTGGCGTAGCAATTTGCCGGCGTAGGTGGAGCGACTCCAGTTTCAGCTGCTCTAGCATATTAGTTACTGATGATGAAGATCGATAGTCTGATGAGATAAACCGATCAGCAATTACTGGAATGCGTGTGTGTTATACACCCTAGAATTTAGTGTGTCTCAACGGGCGACTTGTCTCCCAGCTGTAGATGAGAAATTTATCCAGTGTTGTACAACCGCTAGCCTGGGGTTTTAATGTGCACCACACAGTAGTGATACACAGCCACAGGCCGGTACGATGCTCATCTAGATCGAAACGGGCAGGGGTGAGAATTAAACCCAGGATCCCTAGGTTCTGTAGCGAACCGAGCAGTAAGACGTTGAATACTGCTCCACCTCAGTAATGTCTTTAATGAAATACGGATCCCATACGATTGAGGCGTAATCTAGGACTGGTCAGACCAGGGAACGGAATGCTTGAAGCTTGGCATTCGAGGGACACCTCTAGTTTCTTCGTAAACAACCTCAGGCTAGTTTCTTGAATGCACTAAAGCATATGTTACTTATGTAGATGCTCGTCCCACATAAGGTTATTACTGCGAAGCTGTCTATAGCTAGGTTCTGGCGGATTGTATCCAACGACAGACCGAGCGTAGACCAACAATTCTGAAACGCAAGGATGCATGCCCCACTTTATACTCATCTTCACCATCGCCGCCTTCTTTCCCGAGTCGTGTATACTCCTCTCCACGCGCGGCGTCTCTCTCCGCCCTGATATTGCGCAATGCCGCGCGCTCTTCGGCGGCCACCTGTGCGGCGCATTAGAGCCTGCGCCATGATTGGTGTAGCCGCGCTATAATAGAACGTCATTGATCTTTACCAGATGCGCCAGCTTCGCTGCACTCTTCACTGGGATGGAAGGGCCTCATTTGTTTTTGATATTGTTAGACTTCCATAGTTTATAGAAACAATATTCTAAAAGTACTGATGCCCAATGTGATAAGTGTACGATAAGGGATTAGTTTGTTGATACACACACCGCGACTGTTCTGGAAAAGCTAATCATCACGCTCAACAATTTGCACCAGTCCGCAAGTTTACGACGGTCATTCAGCAGTGCGTGAGATGAAGCGTTCGTGATAACAGAATAAGTAATACAGTCGTCAAAAAACTATTTTGGAAACACTCTTATCAATATCTTTAGCAATGTTATTTATATAAATTAAAAATATAAAAAAACGCAAGCACGGAGCCCTGTTGTATTTCAGACAACGCCTGCAGGGTTATCAGACCTAGAGCCTTACATTCAACAAATTGAGTTTGATTGTGCAGATATGCCGGTGTCCAACGAACAAGCCGATCAGAAAGTGCCGCGTCTTTTAGTCTATTAGTCAATTCATGAGGCACACGATCGAACGCTTTTGACAGATCTAAAAATAGCATCACTTTGTCGGCGGTTTTCAATCGCTGTTGTAGAAACATTTCTCCGAAATGCGTGTCGAATTATTGTCAAAAACCTTAATTGGCTCCAAGAAGTTCGAAACATGATTAGCAATGATGTGCTCAAGAAGCTTGCAGAATGTACTTATAAGAGTATACTCTGTTATTCCTAGAGTCTAATTTGTCTCCCTTTTCAATTAGAAGACCATTCTAGCTGTTAGCAAGTCATTTGACAGAAGAATCTGCTTGTGGGAGGCATCGAAGAGCAGGTTAAGGTACTCGGAAATTTTCTCAGAGTAGCGTCGTAGAAAAGTATTCAGGATATAGACTGCACCGGAATATTTCTTGGCTTTTATATTCAACACAAGTAAAAATATGCTCTCCTGACTTGACACCACGTCAGGCATTGACGTGGTACCAAATATTTAGGCTTTGTAAAGGCTCTATGAAAACTGGCATTGAGTTCATTTGCTATATATTTTTTAAGATTGGAAGTATACTATTGTCGATTCTTATTCGGTTCAGGCATCCCTTAAAGTCAGACAGAAAGCGCAATAACTCTTGTGGAAAATTTTTCAGAAAGGTAATAAGAGTTTGGCCGTCAAATTTGTCTCGTGCGGTGTGTAGCTCAGACAGCAACTCCTCATTGAAATCGTTTAGCTCCAATTTATTTTGTATTAGGCCTTACATTTCAGTGCGACTCATCGCATTAGCTGAATTACCTCTCAATTGATCCCCAAATCACGCCTTCGAATTTTTTTTTGACACATGTGAATAAATTTATTGGTACAAGTCATGAGGAGGATTTTAACTGTCCAAAGAACTGAAACGTTCCCACCACGTTCAAAATCGACGAGTTAAAAATGCAAACAAACGAGATCCGATCTATTATCTGTGGCTGCGAAATCAGTGAAAGTTTGAACTGAAAGCGTTGCCTTATTTCATGAAAACGCGAACTCAAATGAACCAGTTTATGATCGGCAATTCCGTTCCTGGTAGTGAAAGTGCAATCTATTGGAAACGTTTTTTGGGAAGAGAAGGTCTAGAACTGGATGGGTAGTCTCGGTGATTCGTGTTGGAAAGCGACCATCTGTTTAAGATCATGAAAGAAGGTAGTATCCCGTAGAAGGCGCGCTCTTTTAACGTCCTGTGATCCTGAGATAGCTCATGTAGTCCAGTCAATGCTCGGTAGGTTAAAATTACCAGTAAGCACGAATATTTCCATCAGGCTTGATTATGCATTTTAGATGGCCCGGCAGGTATTACATGAACGACACAGGAACTTTGGAAGGTCAAACAAAGTGAAAAGTTTCCGATATCTGATTTGGCACCAAATGCTTTCCTGTTCGGGAATCTCTTGAAGTTAAACGTAATTAACTTTTTTGTTACTATGTATGCCACGCCACTCCCGCTTCCTTCGCGATCTCGTCGTATTATTTTGTGCAAAGGACGGATAATTTCGGAGTCAATTATATTTGGTGAGAGCCACGTTTCTGTAATAGCCAAAATGTGAGGATCATACAATACATGCACATCTGCTAATTGGGATGTTTTATTGATAATACGTGTTGCATTCAGCAATATGATGCGTCGTGTTTTTAATTAGTTTCAAGAAGATGCTTGTGCCGAGCTGGACTGCAGACCTTGTTCTGATCGGAATTAGCTGGGTGGAATTAGTTGGGTGGAATTCACTTCTTCCCATAGATAGACCCTATCACCAACAAGAAGCCGGTCATAGTCAAGGGTAACATTGCGGCCCTGTTCTTTGAATGTTTTTCTATTCCGTCATAAACAAGAGCGTTTTAGTAGTGTAGCTCTGCAGTAGTCGTGAATAATGTAACTTGGCGAACACATTAATGTCAGAACAACACTGCAATACAAGCATCTTCTCGTTACAGTAAAAAAGCTTAAACATAACAGGGCTTGGTTCATCCGCTTTATTCTTGTCTACCTTGTGCAGCCTTTCAGCGGTCTTCTCGGTTACGCCGAGTTTTTAACGAAAGACCTCCTCAAAAACGTGATGTTTTAGGCGTCCCAGATTTTCGCCTTCCTTTTCAGGGAGACCGAAAATGATAAAGCTGCGCCGTCAACTCCTGTTTTCAAAGGCATCCGTTCTTATCGTATAAGTACTATCGCGGACAATATGAGCTGAAACAGCGCTCCGGCCGGCGCACGGTACTACCTGCGCCGCCTGTCGCCTTGCTCCGCACACACGGCGCACCCTGAGGCCGAGATAAATTCTCACTTGCGCTCACTGCGCCGCTGCGCTCTTCCGGCCGTCTGCTAGCGAGACGGCGGGTGCGACAGCGGGCATGTGTGTGGTAGGGCGGCAGGGGAGGGGGGGGGAGGGTCAAGAGATTACACTTGTCGTCCCTCTTTTGGAACTGATTTACTTCATTCTATCGTGTAGAATCACGAAGAAAAAACTGACTGGTGAAGAAAAAATGTCGAAGTATCTTAAATTGCAGCTGCGATTATCGTTTTTTTGAAGTCATATCAAAAAACGTTGTAGGTTTTTTTTTTTTTACGAAGTGCATGCACAAAGTAGGACATCGTAAAATAAAGGCCAAAATTTGTATACGGGATTTAGGCCGGCTTCAAGGTATTTACTTTTTTTTTTTTTAATT
The DNA here is from genome assembly GCA_037355805.1 of Ixodes ricinus. Taxonomy (NCBI): domain Eukaryota; kingdom Metazoa; phylum Arthropoda; class Arachnida; order Ixodida; family Ixodidae; genus Ixodes; species Ixodes ricinus. The sequence goes on from JAZHYW010003106.1 coordinate 32,482, forward strand.
GAGCACAGCCGTATAAAAAAGAAACAACGGTATCTCATACATGTTATTGAGGAGGTTTTGTAACCTTGATTGGTATGAAAAGGTTCAAAAATAATATTTCTTTGTTACTGGGCCCACGTGTTTGTTTCAAACAAAACAAGTGCTGACAAGACACCAGTGTTTTATTTACAAATTCCTAGTCTTAATAAAGTGCAACAAACAGTCATATATTTGCCAGGAGAAGGAGCTTGAAAGTTCATCGAAATAATATTCGCAGAGGACAGTGTCAGACACAAAAGATTAATAGTCGGCGTGGAAGTTCAACTGCACTATACAAGAAGATCGGGATCAAGGATGCACCACTCAAAAGTATGCGCCGGTTAACGGCGTCAAACAGTGCGTCGCAATCGTAGCAGCAAGCTTTGTTCCAACCGGCAGAGGTCCGGTTCAGGGGGTCCTGAGGCGCAGTAAAACTTACGAAAGAAGTTAATACCGCGTCCACGGCCAAGAAGTCTGGCTCGGCCCGAAGCATCTCCCATTCACCTCTCACCGCTTCCCACAATTCGTCGGCAGTGGCGCGGTGGAGGGGACGCCGTGACATGGCTACCTTGATGCGCCTCCAAACGTGTTCGATGATATTCAGATCGGCTCCTTTTGGGGGCCAAGGCAGCTGCGTCAGGCAGCGCTCCTCGAGGAGATACGAGCGTGACAACGCATTTTCCACTTCGGCGCTTTCTTGAAATGCACTGAAATGCATGATAGCTGAAAACGTGAACATTGGGCTGCACTGCACAGGCATCGTGATGGTGGTTCTGTCGGCCAATATTTTCGCTAGCAGACGGCCGGAAGAGCGCAGCGGCGCAGTGAGCGCAAGTGAGAATTTATCTCGGCCTCAGGGTGCGCCGTGTTTGCGGAGCGATGCGACAGGCGGCGCAGGTAGTACCGTGCACAGGCCGGAGCGCTGTTTCAGCTCATATTGTCCGCGATAGTACGTCGTTCTCTGCACTTGGAGGGG
>JAZHYW010003107.1:0-109025 GCA_037355805.1 Ixodes ricinus
CCTTGCAAGCGCGAGTTGCTAGCCTTGACTGCCTTGACTGGGCTTCTCTCTGCACCAGCGCTCAGGCAGCCGCTGAGGCTTCATCCAAACCAACTAGCTCGCTCGAATTGAGCAGGCGCGGCTGACAAGAGTCCGTGCTAAGTTGAGACGAATTATAATGACGGAGCTCATAAAGTCGCATTGTTAGATATGTAAACAATGATCCCCAGATTTCGTCATTGGATTTATTGATCCTTGCGGTGAAGATGTTTAATTGTGGCCCGTGAGGTGCACACACACTGCGTGAACATTCAATCTGAGTTCTGACAATCATTGCCCTGACATGAATTCGGCTGAGGCCCGTGAAAAATCGCTGCGATGACGGAGATTGCCGAACAATAACGATGTGTGGAGTCAGCACGTTCCATATGCTTTGCCAACTTAGCCCGTAAGCTAAGGTAAACTATAGACAATTTTTAAAATACGGTGACTCAACGTTAGAGACACCGAAGAAATAGGGGCTTACCACTGCGCGTGCGCCGAGACCCAATTCATGTCTTGGGCTTCCTAAGGCAAGCAAAAATGGCGGCTCCCTGCCTCGCCCGCCACAGAACAAAATCATAATGGTCAGCTGCAAAATAATGCAGGTTCATCGCCAAATCAATGTTGAAGCAGGCTTTCGCTGCGTGACTTACCTGATTTAAATTACGAAGTATGAGCGATTATTCGACCTGTTTTCATGATCTTTTCCTGGATTCTGCCGTCCTTAAGCACGCGGTAATCGTCGACGTGACAGCGCCTTGCGAATCTGCAGGTCTTGTCTTGCCTCGATCTCACACAACCCGCAGAAAACGCACGCATCGGGCTCGCATAAATGCACTCGCAAGAAGAAATAACAAGCTTAAAGACGAGAATGAAAATTACTTTAGCAATTTCCAACTTTCTTGAATATTAACACTCGGTGCATGTACTTAGAAAATTAAATTTCGACTCAAACCACAATAAATATCGTAATGTTCTTCTCGGATTATTTAAGATGAGAGTCATAAAATAACACTAAGCAGTAATTAAACTTTGGACGCATATATTTTTCATTCGACGGCTCTAAAAATGTGTTGTGTTGATTCATGTGGACCGCATTAACAATATTATCAATTTATGATTTGCTTTGCAAAATATCGTAATGTTCCCAAAGACTGTAATTACCTCAGTACGATAGGACGCAAATCTATTAGAATTTTTAATGCACTTCCCTAAACATGACTTTTCGTGCCTTGTGCACTGGGTGTGATGTACTGGATTCTACTGACATGTACAAGTGAGGGCAGCATCGGACAGGCTGGACGTGGTGTGTTAATGAACACCTTCTAAATTATCGCCACTAATCTCAAGACAAGCACAGGAGCATTCTTTTTTGCATTGCAGGCGTCTTAATTAGGACGTCAGCAAAGCATTATTGGTTCATCTTGATTAAGTTAAAGGAAATTGTGAAGAGTCGAACAAGGGCCGAGTTACAGATGAAAGGTAGAAAGGACGTCTCACAAATTTAAGAGGAAAGCGCACATAGAATGTTTGAATCTTATTGATTTGGTCTTGACTTATTTTCTTCACTTTATTCTTTTCGCTGCTATGTTGCCACACTGACCTTGCGAAGAAAGAAATGCAAGGATGTCGCGCTAGGTTTGAAAACCGGTATTGTATAAGCCGGCAGCACGTGTATCGTGGCGGTCGTGTTCCGCTATGTCTTGGGGGCGCCTAACGTTGCCCCCCCCCGCGTTTATAACCCTTCTAAGCGTATATTATACCAGCGGTTCCAACACGTCGTGTCGCTCGAGCAGCCTCGGGATTCTCGCACTACGCAAGCTCAGAACTTCTGGCCTTGCGCAGTGCGACGTATTGAGCTGCTAGTGGGACCAAAGACCCAGTACCTCTATTCTAAAACACTATTTGCGCATAAATTGGCTTGAAGGTCAACCTGGCCACATGAGCTGTCTGCGAGTTGATGGACGGGGGAGGGGATTGCTTTTTTTTTCTGCGCTTCTTCAGCAAGCTTGATCTTCAACAAGCTGACGGAGCTCGAGAGACCCACGCTGACAATTCAGCAGAGCGACGCGGACGGCCAGATAGAGTCGCAGCCGGCCCCTGCGTCGCACTGGCTACGTTGTTCTTCGACCTGCACTGATGACATGTGCACTGACATTCAAAAACAGCTCTCTCGAGACTGCATGCGGGTAAAACAGGTGTGCCCGTGCCGCCGCTTTACCGTACGTTAGTAGTGAACGGGTTCACCGCACAAAGGGGACCCGTTTGATTAAACCGATGCAGTCTGCCGGTCACCGGTCACCGGCTAGAACAAACTGCTTGCCCGTTTGGATAAAGGAGCGACCCGCATGCCGTAACTTGTGACCCGTTTGCCCAAACGAGCAGCCCGTTTGTCCGAACGAGTGACCCTTTTGCCCGAACGAGTGACCCGTTGACCAAACGAATGACCCGTTGTCCTAAGAATGACCCGTTTACTCAATCGAGTGGCCCATTCGCCCAACCGGGTGCCGTATAGCCCAAACGGGTGACCTGTTTAACGAACGGGTAACCGTTATGGCTAAACTGTTACCGGAATGAACCCTTTACTTTATACAGGTGTCATTTTTGGCAATAGGGTGTGATGAACACAGCAAGTTGTTGGAGCTGAAGAGTCTGCGATAAGCTTCGGACGGACATTACCATGGATCAGGAAGCGAAATGTGCTCGACGGCTTCCACAGGGAAGGCTTGACTTACGGCAAGGTAGCCGACGGGTCCCTGGTGTTCGGAACCTCAGCCGTGGTGGCGAGCGAGTCTTATTGTCGGTGGCCTCCGTGCTGGGCGTCACCATGGGAACGGTGGCGAGGGACTCCTCGGACGGTGTCCTTGGTGAGCGGAACCACCATTGTGGCGGCGGAGTTCTTGATGCCGGCAGCGTCCCTCTTAGGTGAGACTGCCGTCCTGGCGTTTGTGGAGCTGTTTAGGGGTACAGCTGTGACTGATCCTGAAACGGGGGCAGGGCGTTGCCCTAAAGCCTTTCCCTGTCCGAGAGGCTGACGGGAAGGTTGGCAGGAGTCAGCCTCTTGCCATCAGAAACTGACCCCTTTGAGCTCGGCTCAGACTCCAACTCCTGACGTTTCAGAGTTTCATTACGAATCCGGTTTGGCTCGCTCGATGAAATGCAGACGTTGTGCAGCACTGCACGTGCCGTTATAAGTGTGGCGGAGGCTATTGATGGCTAGTAACACGCAAAGCCAAGCGCCTTTGTAGATACCGCAATCTGTTCTTCAACAGCCCACGGCAGCGCTCTCTACAACAGGCCTGTCCAAAAATGCGCCAGTGTAGACCGGCAGAAAGCAATGGAGGCCGCCTGGATCCCAGGACAGGGTGATGATTGAAACGAACTTTGTATATTCTGTTCCCATTGAAATGGACGTCAAGAAGCAGCGAAAAAGCTGTTTGCAGCTTTTTCGTTTTTCTCTACTATGCTCCTTAAGATAGTATTGCCAAAGACGTGCAAGAGGTTTAGGCACGTGGCTTGCACAGTTGTTAATGTTTGTTTAAGCAGGTATTTCCTCGTACTGTAGCTTTCAAGCGGTACAAATCTACCATACCCATGAGGAATGAATCGAAAATGCTCAACGAGGAGGAGTATGCTGCCGTCGTCTACCAGCCACCGTTGCTTGGATGTTGCTGCGGAACCAATCGAAGCGCCACCCAAGGGAGTCGTGCAGCGACCGAGGGCACGTCTGGCTTTGTGCTTGTAACCGCGCGTTCTGCGCCACGCATCTGGAGGTGTGAGAGAGATCCCGACATGAATTTAACTTTAAGCTTTTTTGTTTGACTCTATAAACATGATTTCAACACCGCTTCATGCAAGGTATAGCGGCAAGCAACCGCACCCTTGAGACCAAAATAATATATCGTGCGGAAGGATGCGTGTTTTAAAAGTCAGGATATATTACGTCGAGCACACGCTCGTGCTATAGGCGAGCGAAGACCCCAGCAGCCCCACCTCAAATTTATAAAATTGCATATCCACACCATACCGGCGTTACGCTGTTTTTTTTATTAACACATTTGAAACGTATTTTCAGTAAGTAGTATCAAGATTATTACTCGGAGCGGACCGAATTGTGTTGATTCTACTCCATCTGAGCCAGTTCACGGAAGAGATGACTGAGTTCCTGCCGAACATAGTCAAAGACCTTTCGCATGAAAATGGCCAGGATATATGCATGAGTTGCCGGGATTTTAGTTGATCACTCGCCGCAGGAGCGAGAGGCAGTCGTGCGTACCCATGTTGGGACGGAAGCCTGCCTGCGCCGGGTGAAGGACCGGTTGGACGTATTCGAGATAGTGTTGCATCCGGGCGAATTTCACTTCTTTCGATAAGCTTGCATATCTTTGGCGTAAGTGATATGAGGCGTAGGTTCTCGGGCTTATGGGCTTCTTGTTGCCTTTAGGTATTGGATATATGAGCGAAAGCTCGAGTGTACTAGGCCCACAGCCCTGCTCCCAGGTGTCATTGATGATGTCAGGCAGCTGCTACTGGGCAAGAAGAGGTAGATTTCAAAAGTCTTGACAAATGAATTTCTCGTGCCCTGGGCTAAGCAGGCCTTAATTTTCAACCGTGCCGAGGTAAGCTGCACCCAAGGGGAAGGAGGTCAAGCCCTGAGTCATGGTTTCTTATCGTTCGCTCCGGAAGATCGGGTGCTGGGGTGTCGCGAGCGTTCGGAAAGAAGGTTCTGCATCACTCTCGTTTCCATCTGCACTCGGTTGCCTTGCAGGAGAAGGTATTTCAGTGGTTGCTTTTCTGCCTCCTTCCCAGGGTTGGACAGTATCGTGATACAAATGTATATCGCGATAGTATTTCAGAAATACATTTCGTATCTGTATTTCTGTATCGCGATACATTTTTTTCACCAGTATTTGTATTCCTGTATCGAAATACATTTTGAACGCTCCGTTGTATCGCGATACAATCAGGGTGAAATGCTCGTTACATTTCTTGAGAAATACTCCCCCCCCCCCCACAAAACAAAATGCAAATACAAGCGCATTTTTTACTGAGGGCACTAGATCAAGGAGAAGCTGGGGCATTGCATCTAAGCTTTCGACAAAGGTTCCTTCCTGATTCTCCGAACTATTTTTCTATGCGATCTCTTCTATCTTCTGAGAAGTGTTGGTGCAGCCAGGGACTCGAACCAGGTGGCGTGCCAGGAGTGGAGTCAGAGCATCTTGTGCCGCAGGTCCTTAGGTAGGGGTTTCGAGGCATTGTTTGCTGGCATCCAAAGCCCGATGCCAACCGTCTCTCTTGGCCTTAGCGTACACAGAACACCCAGCCGGCAAAGCTGAGTCACAGTCCAAGTTGCAGCAATGCTCAGCGTGGTGCCAATTCTGAAATAGTAGGATGGCTCACGCAGTGAAGTTCAACACATATTCGAATGCGTCTGTGGTTGCGCCCTGCATTATTGCACGGCTCAAGGTTACGTCATCAGCCGACGGGAAAGTGACCCGCCGCTCGCCGATCCAAAACCCAGGAAGGTCAAAATGCGGCCTCGCTGTGCTGACCCAGACTTCGAACACCTGCGACTCGTCTCTGAGCAGGCTGTTTCTCAAAGAGCTGCGCCGGTGCCAGCAAGAGCAGGTCGCAATCCACGAGGTCTTTTGAGCATGCAAGATGAAACTGAGGACTGCAACTTAGCACGTGTCGGTGGCGGAGGGTCGGCAGGAAGGACCTTCACAACAGGAATGCTGCTGTATCGTTCTTTCAACTGTACAGAAGATAAGACATGTGTTCCTGGATTCTTCACCTGGTCCATCATTCTTTAAAATTTCAAATGACACTGCCTGCACGATCTTCAACGAGGCAAATTGCATGGCACCACAATGATATGGTTTATCTTTCAAAGATGTGTGTTAAAGTTTCGCGTACAGGCCATACGAGCGAATAAAGAATACCAGTTCATTCCACCGTGACGTCATGTGATAAATGTTGACAAGGGTGTCCTGACAGAGGCGTGGCAGACGTTAAGTGATGGATTTAGGCATATAGTCATATTTAGAGGTCGATGTCTTTCCGCATTCCTCGCTGTGACAGACATGATGTCAGGAAAGGGACCGGTGGTCAATCCTTGCTGGAACGTTTTTTTGAGCCCAGAGTCACACTGTTCATCGTCCGAAATCACCACCTGCAGACAGTGCCAAACCTACGGGAAAGTAATTTTAGGATCAAAACTTCCACTTCAAACTGCATAGTTTATCCACCAAGTATCAAAACAAATTTTGAAAAAATGTGTCTGAGTATCAGTATTTCTGTATTTGTATTTCTGCCCCTCCCTAAAATGTTCTCTGTATCTTGTATTTCCAAATATTTTGCCTCTCTTGAAATGTATTTGCAGTACGTATCGCGATACACTTTTACAGATATATCCTCAGTATCAGTATTTTAGCTACAATTTTATTGTATCCCAGTATTTGTATTTCCAAATACATTTTAAAGTGTATCTTCTGCACCCGTCCTGCTCCTTCCTTAAGCATGCTGCAGGAGAGTGTCCATAGGCGCTGAAGTCCAGGTATTTCTCTGGGCTTCGCGCAAGTGGAGTGACACGTCTCCGTCTCAAGTAGCTGCTGGTGGGCTTGAATGGTTTCTTATAATATTTTAAGCTGAATGAGATCAGGTGCCTCTTACCGCCATAGTGGTACCGGCGCATGTGCCCATGTACTCTTTTCCAGAGGTCTGCAAGGTGTGCGTCCATGAACGTTGTTGTCTCGTCGCATTCAATCATCTCTGACGCCGCGAGCTTAATGTTGTATATGAAGCCGGCGAGCTTCTCGAAGGGGTCAAGGCTGTTGCTGCGTAAGCTGGCGGTAGATGTTCCAGTCGATACGCGCTCACCTGCAGTGAAAAGCATCTCGACAATAATCACTGCAGGACCGCGTAGACTGCCGGTCATTCCGTCAAGATCCCCAATAGGTGATGACGTGTCAACTATTATTTCAGTTTATTTCTATACCGACGATGTTCCCAAAAGATGCGCTGATGTTTCAGGGACAGACCAACAAAGCCAACTATGACAACAGCGCCTCCTTCGTCGGCGTGACTGCAAAGACAAAAAAGCGACGCCCTGCTCAGTATGGGCTCGCAGCAGAGCCGTCGAAAGACAAGCACATTTTTATTCTTGGTTCTCCCCCAATGTGTTGTGCTCGGTTCCAGCATCGGAGCGCGAAGCGCTTTTCAGCTCGCAGTTTTCAAGCACCGATCTGGCGAAAGAACGGTAAGCAAAATCGTTGCAATGCACTCTCGCGATACGACATGGAAGCAGTAGATTGTTTTGAGCTGCTGGCGAGACTTGATGCATGTGTTTGTAGTGACAGAAATAACGTATCGGCGCATGCTGGGAGATAAAAAAATAAAGCATTACGGTTTAAAAAATACATGGAAAGCATTGGGTCATCTCCTGTGCGGCCTTGGGCATGAGTGCCGACGTTGAAGTCTCTTTGCATTTCAGTTGCGTATGATTCCAACCAAAATTATGCGTCATTGTAGATATGCGTTAGCTAGCTGACTGCACGCGCCCGCATTCACACCCATCACTCCGGAACAGAGAAGGCGCTAGTTTCGGTTTGAGGTCGGTACCTTTTTCTACAACATAGATGGCGGCAGCATCAGTCTTCTGCACTCGGTGCATTTGGCGAGTTCGTTTTGGAGTCCAGTTCTTCCGTGCAACACTCTGCGAGTGCGATCCATTCTGGTAGAACTCGAGACGGTGAAAGTGCGCGTGAAACCGACTCGCTAGCACATGGTACACGACAGAGATGGAAACGAAGCGGCGCGCTACGCAGAAGCAAACGAAACTTTCCTCAGCTGGCGCTAGCACCAGACAGCCATGTCTGTCCGCCACTACCCGCGTTTGTAAGAAACAGCGTCTCCCGGCTCTCAGCAATCACTTGCTATTCTTGAACACGGTATTCGTAAAGAAGATATCTAAAAATATCCGCTAAAACTGCTAAAAAGGAAGCGATGCTCGAAGCCTCTGGATCTCCAACGCTGGCCGAACGGGTAAAGCCGGTTGCAATACCGATGGTCATACGCAGTTTTCAAAGAGCAGTATCCTTTCTTGCTCTGTTTTTTTAAACAAAACTACGAGGCATCAATATATATTAACAATAATATTGTCACTATAATAATTTTGTAAAAAAAAAATTAACAAAAAGAATTTTGGTTCAATCTTAGGTTTTATCTAAACTTTAGGTTTTTCTTTTTCAGCGTAAAACCGAAACTATCTCAGCTACAATTTCGCCTTCGTCGCCAAGGCAATTTCTGATTCATCTTCGCATGCTTGCACTCCTGGGATTTCGGCTTTTCTGAAGGCTCGGCTCTCACGGCACTGACAAATAGCCAAGGGCAACCTCGTATTTTGGAAACAATGTAGCGTGCCGTTTTTTTTTTTTTTTTGGCGAGGAAGGAACGCGTGGAAAATTTACGTCGATTTTGATGCAGCGTGGAACTTTCGAGTCGACTGTGTTGGCATGTTCGTTGTTACAATTGTCAAAACTCCTTTTACGGGAATTGAGATGTCTTAGAGTTTTGCAAGATAAATCTACACCATGAAACACTTTCGGTGAAAGTTTCGAGGTTGTTACATGATAGGTGCCTGATTTCTCCAGTCAATCTCAGAGCGAGCTTCGATTAACAGTATACGCTTATGCGGTTCAGAAGTTGATTTGCGCTGCATGTGACTGTGCAAGGTGGAGCATCTTAAGTCCCCGTTATTAGCCGTTCTTTCCTTTGCCTCCTGGCCCTTGGATTGCCTGTGAATGCAGATATCCGAAAAAAGCGTATTGTGAGCTGAGACCGGCATTACAAAAACACTGGATCATCCTGCAAACGTTCTTTGTCTACTAGCCTATGAGGCAGCACGCAGGGAGGCTGGTTGCACTTTTAAAACAAAAAGACATGTGCGCATGCTTTTGCATCAGCAGCATCAAAACAGTGCAATTGCCCTCGATCGTCTAGCTCTGCCGAATATTGCCCCAACAGTTTTTTACAGTAAAACTTTTAATCTTTTTAATAAAGGTAGCAAATAGCAGTATCTCTCAGTGGAAGTAGAATAGTTACCTTTTCAATAGAAGTAGACGTTTCAATTGATAAATATAGTAGAAATAACTAGCTGAAAAAATTATTGACAAGTTAGATAACTCTGCTTTTTCCGAGAACGCACAATGGAGGTAACTTTTTCTATTCGCGATTTTTTTAGGGCTATAGTCCATGTTGCATTTGCGACGTAAGTATGCTCCGGACAGTGCCAGTGCCGGCCGTTCCCTCGGAGAACTTTTTGGACCACGTGGTCTGCAGTGAAATGAGAAATGAAGCCTCCTTTGTCATATTATGTCAGCTATACCTGGTGTAGGTTTTTTAATCAACAGGTTTTTAGAAAAAAGGGCTCGCTGCAACGTTGATGCAGCCTTAATGTGCCGTGCGACTCGGCGGACATTACATGGGTGGATAAGCGTGGCAACATTTGTATTAATTAACTGAAATCCGTCTATTACTTTTGCTCTATTGCTGTATCAGAGGCAGTCATTATTAGAGCCGAACCCAATCAAAACTATTCACGAAATAGCAAGAGAGGGCTTTGCGATATTTTTTTATAAAGTTTTGCACTTTCTTCCCCCGATTCAAGAACCACGCGTGGCAGGGCGGGGTAAGTTAGAGTGACTTAGCGGTTTTGACATGGCACGTCGGTGATGGCATGTTTGTTTGTGTTAGTGAGAGACTTCTCATATTGGAGTTCCATGCAATATTTAATTTGCTAGCGAAGTTTCAACCCTTATAAAGTGCTGTCGGATTCTGCATGAGCAAACGTGCACACTTTTGACAGCGTGTGCCTTTGGCGGATGTTCCAGCATCATACTTCCAACGGTGCGTCTGAAGCGACTACGTGAGCATAACATCCTGCGGCACGTCTGTCCCAGCGTGCTCGGTTTTTGATCAGGCGACGAAAGGCTGACTTTTAGCTATGAATAACCCAAAACTCGTCGCCTTTTCGCAAATTGTTTTGGTTGGGCTAGAGTTTCTTCATAGCCCCATTAAAATTGAAAATTCAACATGGTCAGTTACACTGTCAAATAAAAAAGTTAATTAGACAACGCATTGGATGTAAGGATGGACGAGGGCTCCGCGGGTGGGCCGTTAGCACCAGGGAGACTTGGCTGGTAGGAAAGCGTTGGCGTAAACACTTCCCGTGGTCGGCGACCTCGAGAGACAGGCGTACTTTACGACGCGAGGTTCGGAACGCGCGTTTTCTGCCTAGAGAATCGGAGCGTGCGTTCCGGGCCGGGAGAACGCGGTGGCTCTGGCCGGCACTGTTTACACAGCGCGTTTACATCGGTGTAGTCTTTCTCGCCCGAGTGTGGGGGGTCGCGGCAGAACGGCAACGTCAGACCGCGTCTGGCAGAATGAATTACGAGATGGCTCACTTGAGTCGACGCTATCCACACCGGGGTCGGTTGTCCGCTTCGCCTTGCGAGTAATGGTTTTGCTTGCATCCGAACCAGCCCGACCTTTGACCGTGAGATGTACACAGACCGCGGGTTCCCACCCGGGAATGTAAGCAATTGCCACATGGCGAGAAAGTGAGCCGATTGGTTTGGCAGTGGGAAACGCCTGTCTCACGACGCGTCGAGGATTCGCCGGTCCACTAAAAGGGGACGGACCAACGAGTGACTTTGATGGGAAACTCAGCAAGTGAGTTTAGTTTGTGCTGGGGCTCGAGAGCTGTCGCTCCGTAATCGAGTCAGGTCGTGGGATTCCGAGGGACTTTGTCCCCGTAATCGGGACGTAATCCCACGAGCCAGCCAACTCCCGAGCTTGGATAAGCTAACACCCGACCACCTCCTTCCCAACCCCGTACAGGGGAAGTTATCCTTTTGCAGTATTATTTCTCTTTGTATTTTCATTCGCTACCAAAGTATTAAATTGTTTATTGAAAAGTAACTCAAAAGTTCAACTGAATTAGTCGTCGACGGCCAAGGGAAGCAACTTCGTCTCCGGCAAGACCCGCCCAGCTTCCCACAACGAAGTCCGTCACCCCATCCGGACCTGGCAACCCGGACGGCGCAAGGTGACCGAGAACGAAAGAACCCGTACTGGCGCAGTCGACAGGATTGGCTTCGACGACATCAAAATTCAAGAAACATCATCGAGCGGCAACAGAACGACTACCGCAGAGAGCCCACGCATCGGAGACCGACTAGCGTCAAGGGAGCCCACTGTCACCCCGTGCCATCCAGTCCAAGGGAGACTCCGCGGCGCCGGTGAGTGGAACCTTCACGTTTCTTTGGTGTGTGCGCAGACGTAGGAGTCAGTTGGCAGGAAACGATGAAGAAATCTGGGGATAGAGCGAAAACTGCGGAAAGGGATAAAGGGACCGACGGAGGAGCGGAAGGGTCAGAAAGTCGGTCCGCCGACGAGCGCGCTGCCCGTGCGCACGCGGAAAGCATGCTGCGCATGGAGCATGAGCACGAAATCGCCATGTTGAGGCTCAGACTCGAGAGCCAGGAAAGAATCGCGGCAATGCGTGGACCGTGCGTCGGTGGCGTAGCTACCGTGGTGACCGGAATGGGCAGGCAAGACCCAGAGACCGATAGTACCGACGCGGGGGAATGTGGGTCAGACGGCCCGCCCGAACTCGCGGAAAAAAACGCTGACGGCGGGGACGCGCTTCCCGACGGGGGAGAGAGAGGGCGGTTCCTCGAGTTGCAAAGGGGCGACGAGACCCTCCGCTTCGCTTGGGCGAACGCGAAGGGTGGCGGGGGCGGCATGTTCGTCCGCGATCGACTGTTGTTTCACAAGGACACAGTAGACGGAACCAGGGTGGCCCAGCTGGTTTTGCCCAGGGAGAGGCGCGCCGAAGTTTTGGAGCTCGCCCATGAATCTCTCTGGGAGGGCCATCTCGGGTGCAAAAAAGACTAAGGTGAGGATTAAGGGCAGCTTTTATTGTCCTGGAATTGAGGCTGATGTCCGAGAGCATTGTCGTTCTTGCCAAGGCTGTCAGATTAGGTCGGACAGAACCGTGAGAGACAGAGGTCCCATTACACCGCTCACGCGGCCGGGGAGACCGTTCCAAGTCGTCAACATCGACTTAATTGGCCCACTTGACGTTGCGTCGGCCAGGGGACACAAATATGCGCTGTGTCTGATCGACCTTTGCACGCGCTGGCCAGAGGTAGTGCCTTTGCGTAATCTCACGGCAAAGGCGACTTGCGACGCACTGCTGGATATTTTCAGCCGAACCGGGGTACCACTGACTCAGCGCTGCGCCCACCCGAGAGCGTGGGTGGTTCCACTTGCCGCGCGGCCTGACTTATATATCTCAGGAGTGTGGCCTTGCTGCTGTGTCCGTGCGTGAAGAGGATACTTCGTCAGACCTCGTGACTGCTGTGACTTGAGATTTTCCAGTGCACGAGCCTAGAGACAATTGTTTTGCGAAGCATATTTTTTGTTGTTGTTTGTTCCGAAGCGCGGATATTGCAGCAGGCGTGTTCTGCTCAGCGTTTCTTTTTTTTTTTGCTTCTTTGCGTATACGTTGACGTGTGCATTGTGACATGTGCGCGTATTTTCTTGTATAGTGACGTACTGTCATTCAATATGCGGACATTGCAAAGCGCGTGTCTCATGGATTTTCTTTTACATTTTGGTTTCTGTAACGTTGAAGTGCTCGGTTATGTGTATACGTATTCATCTTCAGTGTTATGCACTTATGTTTACGAAGATAACCTTTTTTTTTTACAACGCTACTTGCGTCTTTTGCACCGTATGTAGAAATGCGAATGATGTCTTCGATCCTTTTTTATATGTTTGACTCTTAGATGTTCTTTCAGTCCAACAAGAGTCTTAAGGGGGAGGTGTAAGGATCGACGAGGGCTCCGCGGGTGGGCCGTTAGCACCAGGGAGACTTGGCTGGTAGGAAAGCGTTGGTGTAAACACTTCCCGTGGTCGGCCGACCTCGAGAGACAGGCGTACTTTACGACGCGAGGTTCGGAACGCGCGTTTTCTGCCGAGAGAATCGGAGCGTGCGTTTCGGGCCGGGAGAACGCGGTGAGCTCTGGCCGGCGCTGTTTACACAGCGCGTTTACATCGGTGTAGTCTTTCTCGCCCGCGCTGTGGGGGGTCACGGCAGAACGGCAACGTCAGACCGCGTCTGGCAGAATGAATGACGGGATGGCTCACTTAGTCGGCGCTATCCACACCGGGGTCGGTTGTCTGCTTCGCGTTGCGAGTAATGGTTTTGCTTGCATCCGAGCCAGCCCGACCTTTGGCCGTGAGATGTACGCAGACCGCGGGTTCTCACGCGGGAATATAAGCAATTGCCACATGGCGAGAAAGTGAGCCGATTGGTTGTGGCCTTTTAGTAGGGAAACGCCTGTCTGACGACGCGTCGAGGATTCGCCGGTCCACTAAAAGGGGACGGACCAACGAGTGACTTGCAGTGGGAAACGCAGCAAGTGAGTTTAGTTTGTGCTGAGGCTCGAGAGCTGACGCTCCGTAATCGAGTCAGGTCGTGGGATTCCGAGGGACTTTTGTCCCCGTAATCGGGACGTAATCCCACGAGCCAGCCAACTCCCGAGCTTGGATAAGCTAACACCCGACCACCTCCTTCCCGACACCCCATAGGGAAGTTACCCTTTTGCAGTATTGTTTCTCTTTATATGTTTCATTCGCTACAAAAGTATTAAATCGTTTATTGAAAAGTAACTAAAAGTTCAACTGAATTAGTCGTCGACAGCAAAGGGAAGCCACTTCGTCTCCGACAAGACCCGCCCAGCTTCCCACAACGAAGTCCGTCACCCCATCCGGACCTGGCAACCCGGACGGCGCAAGGTGACCGAGCGAAAGAACCCGTACTGTGGACAAGGCACGGCCTCTCATATATCACCCCTCTCATTTGTTGTGCCACCAACATGTAGTTCTACGGAAATCTGTGCACCATAGTACACCTACGCACCGATCATTTTGTCATTTTTCTTCGCAGTAATTAATTGGCCCTTCTAAATATAATTAAGATAAAGAAAGCAAAGTGAAAAGGGGTACCCGATACTGCGATTTATTTTAGCACAAAGAATGATACCGCTTTGTTTTTCTTCGCAATGATACTTCTTAGTGATTGTCTCAAATACGTGTTTTTATTAAAGGTATCAATTTATGGAGCCATCAAATATCAATAAAAACGCTCTCTAGAGTTATATTTTGGTAAGGTTCTAATTTTGACTATATAATAAGAGTCCGTGCAATCTAATTTATGATTTACATTATGCTGATAATCGCAATTGAAAGTATTGCGGTTTTTATTTCAAGCCTGCATGAAAGCATTGTACCAACTCCCAGCGTAAGCTCTTTTGGCCGAAAATAAAGTGAGATAAAAAATGGAGCCTCATTGTTTAAATAATGATTTATTCATTACACATACCAAATTCAGTAATGCAGCCCGAATAAAAACACCTAAGCGATGTGCAAGTTACTCAATGTTTCTTTTTTTAATTATTTTATCTCGTTATCATTTTTTCTTTATATTGCTTCAAGGACGAAGCGAAAATGGAGGTATAGATGGCTCGCAAACATTTTCTCGACCCATTTTAATTCCAAATGGACTTGACTTGCACCAAATATATTTTCATAAATGTCCATGGAAACTAACGGCAGCGAAACGAGTGAGCAGGACAAATGTAATTTTAAATAGAGACATTGTTTAAAGTGCGAAACGTCAAGTGCGAAATATGTCATATGACCTCTGCGTCTGCATTGTCCTGTGGCTTGAACAAAGCGTGAGTACAGAAACATGTCGGAAATGTGACGTTTAACGCTCATCCAAGTGCTCGCGAGAAACACGCACGCGTTAATGCCAAACGTGTTGATGAGGGAAGAATAAAGGTGGACTTGTCATGTGAAATATCATCAAAAAGGGAGCTAAGGCTTCACAAAATATGTACGCATACAAGTCCGTCCCATAACGAATCAAGACCACAAAGGATGAGTACCGTTTTCTTCGTTCTTGTCTTTACGACTCTCGGCCATGTACTACATTGCAAGCAACGTGAGTACAACGCTTAGCCTACAAAACATTTAAGTGCCTAGTTTTAAAATTTTTTTAGCGCTTTTAACTTCTAAACCATGTCCAGCTTTTCCATGCTAGTGGTAACTTCGGAAGCTGCTAGTTGCTGCCACACTAAAGTATCAAACTCTCATGAGCATATAAAACACCAGGTTGGAAGGAGGTATTAAATATGAGGAAATGACTGTAGCAAAGGCCCAGTGTCATTAAAATATTGTTGGTCACAACTGACATTTGACCAACAAAATGTTCTTATATTCAAGAACCCGCTCAGTTCTCCTAATTCGTTCATGTATTATAATTTCAATATTGATAATATGTAATACCTATTCAAGTTTCCCATGGACACGCATTAGGACACAACTGGCTGAAATGATATGTCAGCCAGAATGGCGTTCGGATTATACTGCGCACCGTAAAGTGCGCAGTATATTCCGATCCAATGATCCAATGAGCGTGCTAGCATAAACTTAAGACATAATTATTTTTATTTTGCACCATGGCGTACTGAATTAAACTTATATTTTGATAATTATAATGTCACCACTGGCTTCAATTAATACCAGAATTAAAATTAAAGGAACTCACTAACGATATTTTGGCCGCCACTTTCGGGTGTCCAACAGGTTAGTGGCGTACGGCTTCCGCCGTCCGCCTAAATGCACCAACCAGGCCAGACCGGAATCTAGCGGAAGGGTTTTATTACCATGGCGGTTCCATCCACTGCCCCGTGATGGGCCGGCGGGGCCCTTCTTGTCATTCCCTCAAATGGGGCAACTGCCGCCCGCCCGCACGTGGGCGCGAGGTAGCACCGCGCGAAGTCGCTTGGTAGAGCGAAATCGCTGCGTCATTGGTGCGCCCTCATCTTATCCTTTTTGGATGTCCCTGTCTAGGAGGGCCTCTTCTTGGTCGCGGTCGTGGAGGAAGTCAGGGCACTCGCAGCGCATCAACTGATAGGGCCTCGGCAACAATGAGGAGCCAGGGGTCCTCCGACGTGTATTGTTTCCTCGTGGAGTAAAACCATTGAACGAATCCCCCTCATTCGCATTTTACAAGGACGTCACGAATGCGCGCCCGCCGGCAGTTAGACACACGTGGCGGAGGCATTTTTGTGTCTTCACACATTACCCTGGTTATGGTGGAGAGAGGAGGGGGTGGGGCTTGAGGCTTGGGTAGATAGCCGCCAGTGTTTCACGCGTACACTCATGCCACCTCGGAGATGATGCCGCCTTGGTGATTTGCTTGCTTACAGCACGTTTCATTACGCCGCGGGTCAACGCTGCTCGGTTCATTGTCGCAAACCGTCTTATCTAAAAAAAAAAAAAAAGCGCGAGTGTCAGGGTCGTTTTTTGCTTGCGAAAGAGCGGGCAGTTCAAATAGGTCTATAAGGGCCCTGCATTTGATACATGGTTTTTCTCCGTGAGGAAAACCCACTATGCGGCGGGGGCAGCGACTTGGTCTCGCCCGACGGGTCCCACTCCACGCTGAGGCAGACTCGGTGGGAGGGTGCCGGCGATGTTTGTTGGGCTCGGTCTCCCCACAGAACAGGTGGAGAAGGCTCCGCTCCTCCTCATTGTGTATGGCCGGTGGCTCCACCGGGTGCCGGTCCTCCAGATTGAGTCTCCGGAGGGGCCCTGCGACGGCCTCGACACGGGTGTTGCGTTCTGGCCTCGGCTGCTCCCGCCAACGGGGGTGGGAGGCCCGCCCTGACTGGTCTGCCGTTGGGAGTGACGACCATCCAGGTAGCCAGAGAGACTGTTCTCCGCAGCGGCACCCTTGAAGCCTCTGTGGTATACCTGCCGGTAATCCGTAAAGCGGGCAGCGATTCACCTGCGTCGTTGGAATGCTTCGGCCTGCGCTAACTTTTTCGGCACGAGAAAGTAGGTAAAAGTAAGGGTCCGAAAGGAAGGAATGCAATAGCGCTGAGCACGTTCCGGAAGATGAGGCTCGTCTCTTGCCACCTCCGGCGGTTGTCATCGCCGGCGCTGGCTGTACTGCATAGGTGGGCTTCCGCCGGGCTCTGAGTGCAGGATGCATTGTTTCGGACCTGCAAAAGCAACCTCAGGCTCGAAGTATCGTTTTAGCTCAGACACATGAATACGTCCACACTTCTCTGAACCTACCATGCGGGCGTGCGAGGCATTAGCTCAGCGGTGAAACCTTTTCCGTGATGCGGAAGTCCCCATCCGATGGCGGTCAGTAAGGCATGCAGTGAAGCCTCTCGACACGTCGCCGAGGGGAATGCGTGCGTGGAAGTATAGGTCTACGACCTGAAACGGAACTGTCGCGCCGGCGGCTGTAGTACTGAGCTGCATGTTGGGGACGTGCACGCGGCGTCGAAAGATTTTTGTGCTTTCTAACGGCTGTGGACAGTCAGTTAAGGACGTCTTGGACGAACTGCGCGTAAGGACGTCCATTTGTTGCAGTACTCTGTGTAGGAGAACACATTTTCTATCGGGAAAGTGAGCACTTCACCGAAGTTGAGACCCCACCCGCAGAGGGTCAATCCTGTAGAACGGTTGACCGTGGTGTGCGATGGTTGCAAAAGCTATCTCGTCAAGTTTGGCGACGCTTTCTTTGTCAAAGGCTGAGGTAGCTCAACGCCCTCTTGAGGTTGTGGTTGACTCTCTGCGGTGATGTTGGCTTGTGGGTCATACGGTGAAGTCAGCTTGGGACGCATTCTGGGCTCTGCGCGGGTGTCGACGAAGATTTCTCTCAGAAAGTACAAAGCACCATTCATGATGATCTCTGCACGGAGGCCAAATCTGGTGAAGACCACGAGAAGGTGTGGTGGCCATGAAAGACGTGCGTCGATGCAAAGAAACCAACGTCATCTTTATACCTCTAAAACTTAAAAGGACATAAAATGAAGCTCCGCTGAGACCACCCTGCTGCACCGTCGATCGCTGCCAGGCTCGAGCTGTTCTGTGTCCGAGCTCAGAGCTCGGTCTCGTCAATGCTGCTCATGCCGCGCGCTCAATACGTCATTAGCCCCCTGACGTTGCGTGAACCACCGTTCGAAGTCTTGCTCTTTGGCGCTAGAAAGGAGTCCCCGATTTTCAGAGAAAGACGGTTCTGCAATAACTCAACCCGTTTCGTGAAAAGGTCAGTCACGACAAGTAGATGATGGTTACTGCGCAGACTTCGCAGAAACGGTCTCGCTACTTCACTGGCAACCATCTGCCAAGGAGAGTTGCTTGCGTTTGGATACATTGATACTGGTGGCTGACCTCCGCTTGGCTTTGCCTTCCGACACACTGGACATCTACGAGAATACTTCAGTACATTTTGTCTCGATTTTTGACCAAGTCGCCACACGACATCACTTTGTCATAAGTCTTACTGCCGCTGCTGTGTCCCGCTAAGGCTAAATGCAAGTGCCCGATGCACGGCTAGCGCAGTTTCCGAGGTATCACTCTCCAGAAGATGATCCACCAGCGTCATCGTCCGATTGGGAGATGTAGCGGAAACGTCCGTCCTCGCTCAAAACGTAGGAGATGTACTCGTCGATGTTTTCGGTGTGGCTTGCTCTCCTTGCTGTAAACCTTCCCGCACACGCGTCAAAAAAAAAAAAAGTCCATCCTTCTGTTGTGGCTTACAAAGTTCTGCTCGGCTCAGCAGCGTTCCCCACCGTGACTCCGATTTTCCAACCATGGTGCCTGATTGTCCCACCAAACTTTGTTCTTCATGAGTTGAAGTGACCTTGGAGAAAGTACGTTACAGTAAGTCTGCCACGACGATAGTGAATTCTTTCTTGCACGTATGGTGTAGTCGCAGGGTTGTAGTGTCAGCGCTAATCAAGTGAGGCATCCGGTTGAATTCTACAAATTCTTGAACCAACATAGCGCTCGGTGATTCGTCTGGATTTGTAAAGAGGCTACGTCAAGGTACATGGTAATTTTGTTTTTTTGAGGGCGAAGATAACGGCGAGGCCCCCTTTTTCCGTCGCGGCATAGTTGTGTTCGCTAGCCACACGCTAACAGCGTGCGGCTAGCGAATGCCACCGGTCACAGACAACCATATTCCTGACGCGGACTGCGCCAAGCCTAAGCTTAATGGCATCTGTTTGAGCAAAGAGTGGGTTGTTGAGATCCGGCAATTTTAACAAAATAGTATAACGGAATTCAGTTGGTCTAGTTGGCGATACATTGTGACGATTTAAAAGCACCAAAAAACTAGAGCAGTAAAACAAAAGTCACACACACACACCCAAGAGTGCACTTGGTCTGTGCGTGTCTTTTTTTACTGCTCCTAGTTTTTTAGCACTTTTAAATTGTCCCAATTAACAAAATCGCGTCGCTTATTGCCTTCTAGAGCTGGAGGAAAGAGTTCCGTTGCTCTTGTACACATTTACACTCTCTTTTTTGCGTAAAATCCAATTCAAGGGGTTAAGGATCTCAGTAAAATGTGGGACGAAATGTAGGTGAAATTTAATCAATCATAAAAAGCGTTTCAAATTTTTGACGTCATGCAGCTTCGGGCTATAGGGTATCGCGAGCAGCTGCCCTTATTGGGCAACAAACTCCGCTATTAACTACGAAAACAAGGAGGCTAACTTTCGATGAAGCGAGTTGAATCTTTCCGGGATTAACTGTTGCCATGATTGAGCCCCGATTAAGATAAAAACGAAAAGACAAAGAATGAAGCGAGGAAAGGAAAGTGCATGGGAGGGGACGGCACGCGAAGGTGTTTAGGAGAAGTAATCGTAACGCAAAATGTGAAAGTAATGCAATGCGGTTGGTGCTCCGGTGTTATGGAAACTTTTGCTCAGACAGGATTTTATCGAATCACTCGGGCTGAAGGGGTCTGCATTTTTCACCGTGATAGCGTTCAGGCAGCGATGGTCCACGCAGAGACGTACCAGTCGTCTTTGGAACAATGACGACGGGATAGGCCCAGAAACTCAATAGGACTCGTACACACCTGCGGTGGTGGCAGCATTGTGTACAGGAGGGCTCGCCTGGGGACGCTGAGGGGCCTTGCATGGGTTCCTACGCGGGCAGTGACCGTGCGTCACCAGTCTCGATACGATGCAGCAACATGTTGGTCTTGCCTGGGATTTCCAAGAGCAACGGCGTGAACAGCTGCAAGATGTTCTCCAATTGTTGCATCTGTGCGCTAGAGACTGGACAGGCCTGCAGGGCATCTTGGTGGCCGGCAGAAAGGTATAAAGCAGCTAGCGTTGTGTAGTCGGCCGAAAAGGTTGCGCCTGTAATGCGGTCTTCTCGCCTGATAAACAGGGTCACTTCAGATTGGTTGTCCAGTCAGTATAGCTGTCAGCACCAAAAAGAGCGAAAGGTTTTCGCTACGATAGCGTCTCGGCCCAAAACATAGGCGCGTTCCATCTTGGCATATAATAAAATAAAGCTGGCGTCACTTTAAAAAAATGCAGAGCCCTACAGCTCCTGGTGCTTTTGACGCTGAGGCTGAAGCAAACTCCGAGGAGCGGCAAAAGGAACGACAAGTTATTACCTTGTAATTCGAGGCCAGGCGCATTGATCCGTCGGTCGTACGCTACATATATAAGGGTGAATGTCTGGTGACTCACCCATCCTCAGAGCTGGCAGTAACCGACGGCGAGAAGATCTCCGAGTTCAGCGCTGCAGGTTATTTACCTGGTTCCTCTGGTCACGTTGGTGATGGGGCTGCCAGAAGGGGCATTGGCTGCGAGAGTATCGACGTTGTGAGCAGTTTTTTTAAGGAATCGGACTGCCGTCGGCCTTCTGCCGCTCGGTTTTCCGCGTTGCACCATTCCCGCCTGTTCCCAAGTTGCCAGAGTCCTTTTGACTACGCTTATTGAAGCTTTCCATGTTGGTTGTTGGAAAGCCGGCTTTCGCCTTGAGAGAACTGCGGCACGCCTCTTGTTGAGTTTCGCGGTTCGCGGAGGGCTTCCAACCGTGAACAGGCTGCTATGCCAATGTGCGGGCTCTGGGCTGACCACGTACTCTTTCTCCGGACACCTCGGTAAGTTTCCCGGAATCTGTAGGACGTATGCTCATCGCATGGCTAACCTGACTTGACAACATCGGCCCACCTGTCGCCACTCCCACTGTAGTCAAGGGCGTGCAGTGCGCGGTGCTACTAGTTAAAGGGTGTGCCGCTCCTTTCAGGGAGGCGCCGAATCAGAGTTGCTCGTTCCATATCGAGTCCGGCGCGTGCGGGGCACCGACGCAATGGAAAGCTCGAGGCTTCTGCAGCTGCGGGCAGTGGCCTGTAGGTCATGTTGACCTGGATGTCTTCCTGCACGGCTCGTGCCGCACGGACGACGTTTCCAACCGTATTGTAGGGGCGCCCATGAAGATAGACGTGGTAACGGAGGTGACTCTGACCAAGGATGTGAGAAACCCTGACCAACTCGGGAGCAGCTCGCATCGCTCCGTTGAACAGTTACTGCACGGCCCGGATCTACCCTACAAGACCTTCTTTTGTATGCCGTGTGCGATGCTTGAGGTAGCCCTAGAGTCGGGTCTTGCACACCGGTGGCAGGAACTCTTTTCTGAAGTTACGGCAGAACACCCCAAGAGACAGGAAGAAAGTTTGCACCACCCATCATCGTCGTGTGCAGGCTTGCAATGCAAGGGAGAGGATTCGTTTCAGCACATAGGCCTCCGAAGCGCTCGACGCTCGAGCGTAGATATCCGGTACCGCCCAAAAGTTGTCGACAGACTTGCGGTCGTCGAACCTGGTGTAGACGGGAACCGCGAGCCGAGGAAGAACTTCGGGCTCACGCAGCGCTGGCCGCCGGTCTCAACCGGTCCGGCTGCAATACGCTGTCACCTGTTTGAAAGCGGTGGACATGTAGTTCACGAGGGCCAGCACGTCAACCGACGACGGGCCGGTCCCCGACTCCGCGGCGCCGGAGTCCTTTTTACCTTGGCTCGCAGGTTGAAAGACATGTGTGTTATGTCCCGTCCCCATCTCCCTGTGTTTGTGAGTGAGTGGCAAGCCCGTCGAACCATTTTTTCCAGTCGTTAGGGCCACTTTGTGGGATGCATTACCCCAGGCGTCGCAGAACGCTCGGGGCCTGGCCAGTCTGGCTGGCGTTGGTCGCTTCAGGGAAAACGCCTCCCAAGGACCCCCCTCCCTCACGTGTCAGCCCTTCTGACCTCTACCTGCGGATGGCGCCGATGCGGCGCAATGCGACAGTGTATGTTTCTGGCCTTCCGGGTGCTTATCTGTCACGGTGGAGGGAAGTTAATTAAACGGCGCCGGCTGTCTGCTGGGTAACAATCCAAGGATCGTCCAGCAGCCAATTTGTAGACATTGGAACTGTTCCTTAGCCCATTAAAGGATTGGGAGTGTGAGGGATAATCGTCGTCTTGCCAATCCCAAAAGCTAAGCTCCGCCTGGGGAGAGATTAGATGGTCCGACTGCTGTATGTTGCTTCAGGGAAGCACCGCCCACGGAATCCCCCTCTCCCTCAGGTGTCAACGAAAACGCCGACCGTTCCAGGGACGGTCGTATTCAGTCATATATTTCGCTATGGAATGAACCTGCCAAGTTTTCCGATCTGTTTCTCCAACTGACTTGCTCGGACATCGTTCGTGAGAAAGGTTGAACGCCAGCGAGATGGCCATGCTACCCGAGAGACCAGGCTAAGTGTGGACACCTAACATAAAAAAAAAAACACAGACACGTGAGTTTGATGAAGAGAAAGACAGTTCAAAATGAAATTTGAGCATACGGGCAACATACGGGCAAGTTAGTCGCAAACCCCACAAGAAAAATCAAATCGCAGTGCATCGCACTATCCGTAAAACTAAAAAAGAACGACGCGACGAATAGGCGTACAGGCGAGGAATAATAAAAGTGCAAATAGCATACACGCAACACAGGCACGATACAAAAGGGCAGGTAAAACGCGACACGAGTAATGAAATTATACGAACCAACTGGCCGGGTCGATTGTGGACGACGGACGACATAATCAACGATGGGTGCCAGAAGTGGCGTTCGGCTTCCGCCGCCTGTTAAGGTGCATCAACAAGACCAGCCACGAATTCAAAGGAAGCGATTCATTTCCATGGTGGTCCCATAACTTAGAGAACAGGGTAGCACTTTTAGACAAGGACTAGACGTGAGAACAGGAAAACTCGATGGGCTAACTTGAACTCTTTATTATGCAGAAAAACATGCGGTATAAATACTTTGCGCCACCTCATAACTTAATCAATACACTGTCCCTGCCGCTGTTCGCAAAAACTGGGTATATTTGTGTCACGAATAGATTACGCTAACACAAACAAAATGTGAGTAGGCAACGGAGAGGCCCTTTGTCAATGCAATGTCGTGACTGTGGATGCAAATTTGAGTTAAAGTCCTTCACGATTATCAGTAGACGCAAGGATGAAACGGTACGAAAAATCTTAGCGGTAGACACTGGTAAGAAAGATTAGCGGGATCGATGCATCAGCGTGGCTTCGATTGATGTGGCGGACAAGGAGATCCAGCTCTTGGGAACAACGGCAAGTAAGGGTACTAGTTTGATTGACGCGATGGCGGAGAGAATGTTTGTCTGCATTATAAACAGTAGAAGTTAGCGCATTGTGTTGTCATGTTCTACCCTCTGATCCGTGTCTAAAATCTCTCCCATGTTCTCGAAGTTTCAAACCCAACTCGTCCAACAAGCAGCATTGGTCCCATAACCACTGCCCCGCGACGCGTATCGGCAGAGCCTTTTTTGTCATCCTCTACATGGAGGGGAAACTGCCGTCTTTAAAGCCGGGCGTTGGCGCGCGGTAGCGTGAAATCGCTGCTTCACGGTCGCATCCTAAGAAGCACAAGGCGTGGTGAACTCCGTGCATCTTTTGAGCGCTCCGCAGTTAGTGCGAGTTCGGCATTAGCCGATAAAAGTGCCAAAAAGAATTACAAAGCTAGAAGTATACGATCACAAAGTGGTCAGGGTCTTGGTTGCCTAAACTCTGTACGACAATATACTTCATCCCACTAATGCCGATTTCTCCGGCGGTTTGATTCGTTTATAATTTCAGTGCACCTTCCCGAACCATCGCTGGTATATCCCGCGTTTCTCGAAGGCCGAGGGTTGTCCGGAAGTCGCATCCTGAAGATCAACAAGGACATTACGCTAAACCTGAAGAGAAGCTCCGGCCTAGCAGAGGAGTTTCTGGTGAGGAGCTACGTCAACGGCATTCGCAAGCACACGTATGTAAGTATTGTCCATAGTTCCTGAGAGCTGAATAAGAAACGCATTGCGTGCTGAGTCCCTGGCATCTAATTATTGCTCGGCAGCCAATAAGACTGAGGTTAGAGCCGATAAGAGCGCCGAACAACCAATCACGAAGCAATTAGCTTGAACATAAACAGGCCACGCTCTCAGTTCGCCGCGAAGATCATTGGCAACACCATGTCATGTCTAGGGTGCCTCAATATCCGTTCCGTTTAGGGCGATGAGATTCACTTGTGCGGCCACAGAGAGAATAAAAACGACCGGGCGTGTATTTCAAGCACACGGCCTCGAGCATGCTCTAGATGCTTTCTGCCGTGCTTTGGCTGTGGGAGCGCGCTCGTGGGGTTCGAGATGCCAAAGCCTCGTCCAATGAAGAAAGTTTGCGCTGGAAGGGGGGACCAGTTAAGATTGTCCTCGCAGTTCTTACCTCGTCAGGGACCTTAGTACCCGATGCTGACTGCAAGCGCTCAAAGGGGAAAAAATAGACGGAAACAAGATGCTGTCGCAGAATAGTTAACGCCATGCGCTCCAGGCGGAGACGCTCATTCACGTGCTCCAGAACAAAGAAATAAAAAAAGAAAGAAAGAAAAAAGAAAAAAGCGCTTGAAGTAGTACGTTTAGGGGTCATCACCCAGAGTCGTGTATAAGGAGATCATGATCAATGGGAGGAGCCCGCTGGAGCGGGGTGAAGCGGCGAAAGCGTCTGCGCCGCCAGCGCCACGTATTCCCCCCGTGATGATCCTGCGAAGTAAAAATATCTAAGATGACCTTGAAAGAGTGCGCGTACCGCGGCGCAGGTATTTTTTGTTTCTGGATGAGGCTGACAGTAGGTGAATGAGTAATTATAAGACATCGTTAGATATAGGAAGTTACAGGATGCTGAGTGCGTTTACTGAGCTAGAAAAAGTGACATTCACGAGGAACGTTTCCTGAAACATGAGGCGAAACTGCGAACATGGGGTGCGCACTCGGGGTTAGGGTAAAACTCCCACAGAATTGAGTCCGTGGTTTTTACTGTCCTCTCTGTCGTGGTCGCGGCGTGCGACTGGAATCAAAAGAAAGGTTGGGTTCATTCTGAATGTCGCCGTGACGACAACGTCACGTGCGTTTCCCTTTCAGTTACGAAGATTAACAAATTTCATCTCTATTGTGCTGAAATGAAATATGTACTTGAATACATCCTTACCCCGAAATTGTGACCGGAAGGTATTAGTTCAGTTTTTTGCCTCCGGTAAGGAAGGCCAATAATGTCACCTTATTTTCGCCCTATGCTTACCAATTTATGACCAAGCTCTCTACACATACGGCTCCATCATCACCCGAATAAAATATGCACATGAAAACACGTCAACTATTTCGTTCGACATTGCCAAGACCATCGTAACTTCCACTGCGCTAAAACCCCGCGCCGCTGTGAAAATACTTGGCTTTACCTTCCCTTGCGTCTCACTCGCACGCGCTTGCGGAACAAGTTTTGAGTTTTACAGATTTGGAGTACTATGGAAGCGACGTTAAGGCCGTTCACATACTTGTCACTCCTTAGAAACGAGTTCCTTCAAACCTTATTAAAATCTCTTACGACTAGAGAACACACTGGCACAGACGCTGCCAAATGAAATGTGGAGGAATATACGGGACCGCCAAATGTTCCACTGCTATCAAATGGGTGACTCCTATGTAGTTATCTCGTGGTAAGAGATTTTAAGAGGTTATAAGGCACTCAGTTCTAAGGAGTCCTAAATATGTGAACTGTCCTTAAGCCTTGGTAATTAAGCACAAAATAATTGACGCCGAGATAAGGTATGAAAAAAAGAAATTCAAACGTTTGCTATTGGCCGGCACGTTGATAAAGTGGCCTCTTTCATCGGCGAGGCGGTGTCGAGACAAATAACACACCTTTCGGCGTCATGTGCTTTGACAGAGTTGGAGCACTGCAGACACTAGGCTAGACTTGGCAATGTACTTATGTAGCGCGAAACAGTTGACGCCGAGTATAGACCTTTGCGAAAATCCCCTCCTGCCAAAGTCATCTTGGTTTGCTGGGCTGTGGAACGCCATCTGAGCATGCGCTTTTGCTCTGCTGTGCGGTAGATCAGATGCTGCGCATGTGTCCACAGCTCAATGACTCGGCATTTTTCGCCGGGGTGATGAGCGATGGAATGGTCTATATCAGTGTTTTACGGAACGGCGTTCCTGGAACGCGTTCCTTTTAGGAGGAACGAAAGAACGCGGCCGTTCCATTTTGCATCGGTGGAACTGGAACGGGAACTCGTTACATTTTTACTGGAACGGATAAAGGAACGGCTTTCCTTTTTTTTTCGTCCAGTGGGTTAATTTGTATTTTATTTCTAAAAGGGAAATTCTGAAAGTATAAAAACAATATCTTTACGAAGAGCAGGATCTCGTTAACATTCTGGTTACTTATCAGAGGGTTTATTTTCTGTGGTCCTCGCTTAGTAACAGTCGGGTGCAGGAGAGCTAGTGGACATCGATTCTTTTTTCAGTGCCCGAGACTATGGTACAAAAAGCAAAACTTTTAGTCAAAGAAAAAGACACAGAAAGAGGGACGTTTCAAACTCGGCTACTTTTTTTGCTTCCACGAATCCTCACACACTCAGAAATCTTAGGCTGATTACAGCCATCACTGAACTTCCTCAATAAGATCTACAGTTACAACAAAATAACAGGTTACCAGACATCGAACACACACTTGTGTCCTGAACATTGGTCACCTAAAAGATACACCACAAAAATTAACCTTTATTTATTCTCCCCTTGTCCCCCACTTCAAACTGAACAACGAATCCAGCCATCACGAATAAGTACTTCGTTTCAGCTTCCGTCCGAGCGCAGCCAAAGCTACGTGTGGCCGGAGCCAATCACACGCCGGCAAACAATGGCCACGCGATCTCGCCTGCACTGCTTGTATCGCTCCGCTGTGCCGCTGGTCGTCAGCGCCTCCCTCACGTCTTAAAACCTGCAGCGCCTGCCGCAGTGTTTACGACGTGCCCTTTCACGTTCTGAAATTTAGTCATAGCTCAGTACGCAGGCTGGTCGCTGGCGCCTGTGTCCGAGCTTTCAATCCTGTTCGGCATTTCGGCATAGTTTCGAGATGTAAGGTTGCAAAGGTGCCCGATGACCCGGCCGTTGATGTTCCCTTGTATTGTCTGGATATACCAGGGCTCGAGGCGCAATCCTCTGCACCAGCTTCTCGGCGTTCAACGTGATCGTGCAGGTGTAAGGGCGTGCGTTTCGCTCCGTATCAGCGAATTGCAGTGGCCCGGACGCTTTTCTTGTTTACAACGCATTCGGCAGGCACGACGCGGCCGGAGTCTCCTGCCGAATTTGCAAAGTCGACATTCATCACGACCTTTCAGCGCCTCGACGCCCAAAACGTACCTTTGCGAAAGGACGTTTTGAAATGACTCGGTGAGGACAAGCAGCGAAGCACATGATCTCGGCCATTACGGGAACAAAATCACTGGCTGAAAACCGCAGCGAGCGCTGCAGCAGTGTTGCCAGCGGGCCGTATGTGTTTTCACCAAACCACATGCATTGACTTATATTAATAAAAACATAAACTTCCGACAATTCATATCCTTCAGTTGCAAATCATTCTCAGCAGTACAGATCTGGAATAATGTGCAACGTTTACGCACAAAATCAGCTATTTAAAAAAAGATATATATATATATATCTTTTGCGGACTACTTTGTGGTGCGTAGGAATGCTCTTCTCGAAGTTGCGAACCGTCCCCCAGCCTTTGGCTGCGCTCGGACGGAAGCTGAAACGAAGTATAAGGTACATGGGGTTTTCAAGAATGACCTTCCAAAAGCCCTACCCTCTTCTCCAATCTTGGTCGTCTTGCGTGACAGCAATACCGAGAAGCTACTGCTGATAAGTTCGGACAGGAGAGACTTTGTTAGGTTGAAACGTGTGACGTTGCTGTAAAATGCTCGTACAGTGTGTGGTAATAGTTCATTTGGCTCGTGTGATTCACCCACCACAAACATGAATATGGTTAAAAGCTGAGATTTTCAAAGGTGAAGATATCAACCAATAAAAACCCTGCTTCCGCTTGTTTTCTTCTCCTGCTGCCCTTCCATCATGGTGCATTCAAATTCGTATGCTCCCTTTTAATAAAAAGGATAAAAAAAAATCTCGATTTAATTTAATAGTGACGGCAAAATGCTTATGTAGGTATATTTAACCATACGTTCCATTTTTTGGTGGTAATGGTACATTTGGCTCAGTGTGATTCACTCCACCACAAAACATGAATATGGTTAAAAGCTGAGATTTTCAAAGGTGAAGATATCAACCAATAAAAACCCTGCTTCCGCTTGTTTTTCTTCTTCTGCTGCCCTTCCATCATGTGCATTCAAATTCGTATGCTCCCTTTTAATAAAAAGGATAAAAAAAAATCTCGATTTAATTTAATATGGTAATCAGCAAAATGCCTATGTAGGTATATTTAACGATACGTTCCATTTTTAAGCGTAACGGGAACAGAGTTCCTTTTTTCACTGGATAGAACTTGTACCGGGAACGGGGTTCCAAAATCAGAAGGAACGAGGAACCACTCTCGTGCCTTTTCTTCAGGAGACGGGTACAACACTGGTCTATAGTCACAAAATTTGAGTTGAATAAAATGGCTACAAAACCGCTTTGGTTCACTTTGTTTTAGTATCATAATACTTAGAGCTTGGGCGTTTTGTATAACATGATTCTGTTTAACAACAATTTATTGAATATTTAGCTGGATGGATCGTATCTAGAAGAGGACCTCTTCCATGATGAAGATGCAATGGCGTCAGTTACCATATCAGATGAGGAAGGGCTGGCAGGTGGTAAGGTGATTTTTCATGTAAGCCATTACCAAATTCCTAGCACTCCTCGTCTGTTACAAACATATTTTACTAAGCAATTTCTCACATATCGCAACAGAAATATTAGGAGCAACGGAGACATAACGTAAAACTCACTCTAAAGTAAAACAGTTGAAAATTTAAAAAAACAAGTTAAAATGTTAGAGTTATATACTTAAACGTATTAAAGGTCATGTTCACGCATATTTTAAGTATTTGGAGTAAAAAGCAGTAATTTTACTGTTCGACGTGTTTACCCACAAATATATGTTTAACCCCATTTTTAGAGCTATTTTCAAATAAGAGTTGACCTAAAATATTCACCTAATTACTATACAAAAACGTATAAAATCCTACTCAAATCATGTCCTTCTATTATTAAAAGGAAAATCACATAGCCTTACACTAGAGGGTGTTTTAAATAGCGGCCAGGCTCTTAAAATCGACCGCAAAAATCGGTTTCTTAACCTATCGCGCTACGATATTGTGCAGCGTTGCCCATAGGTGGTGCATTTTTTTTTGATATATAAAATTTGCAAAAAACGAACTTACCCGAGAAAAAAGTAAGAAAAAAAAAGCAAAAGGCTTAACTCCTATAGAAATGCAGCAAAGCTACCGGTCTTCAAACAATAGGGCGCCGTTTGGCACGGGAGACACGAGATGGCGCAAGCGGTCGCGACGCCAACTGCCGCCAACGAACGAGCATACGGCGCTGAGAGCCAGCGTCAAATAGTAGACGTTATTTACGAGTTACGACACAAAAGAGGCGCGAGCCTTTTCGATGTCTCTTGCCAATGCATGATTTCATCATCCTTACTTATAAAACACATTGAATTAACACATAATCGATTAAAAAATGATTTGCAGTTCCTTGTTGTTACCGCGCCCGTTTTTGGTTCTGCGACTGTCGCCTGCGGAACGCGCGCCGCTTTGAGTCGAAAAGATCGTCTGCTAATTGACGCCGACTCTCGGCGCCGTATGCTCGAGCGTTGGTGATAGTTGGCGTCGCGGCCGCTTGCGCCATCTCTTGTCTCCCGTGCCAAACGGCGCCCTATTGTTTAAAGACCGGTGGGTTTGCTGCGTTTTTACAGGAGTTAAAGGGACCACGAAACGATTCTGAAATCGAATTTCATCCACCGCACGTCGTAAAAGGTGTGAAAAGAAACACAAAAACACAAAAATAGAGAGCCGAAAAAAAATTCTTCGGTATAGAAGTTTGAAAAGAAAACTGGACTCTTTTGCACCTTCTTTCCTTCGAAAGCTGTCTGCCTTTTCACTGCGATGCATCCGCGGAACCGCAGCACGTCAGCCAAATCCACGTCGCCTATTGGGTAAGAGCCTACCTCACCAGCACCGCGATCATAAACAATAAATAGCCGGCGAATGTTTCCTAGAACGTTTTGTTAAATAATATTCAGATCCACATTTTGTAGCATAATTAGAGATGTGACGAAAATTGCCAAATTTGATAATGCTCAGAGCCAAGCGCCATCTATCGTGTGGTAAACGAAGCAAGAGAAAGACCCGACTGCGCCTGCGCAGTCAACCGACGAGCGTCGTCTGCTGAACGGGTTTGCTCCTGGTCGCGCTTTCTTCGCAAAGCACTTTCGTTTTCTGGCTGCTCGAGTAGTGTTTACATTGTTTGTGATCGATCGCTCGGTGGCTATGCCGAAAGGCTGCAGTGTACCGAAGTGCCCGAATTACAGTTTCTGCAGTCCGGTGGTTAAAAAATCAGCAGAACCCATCCTTTGGGAATGATTATCTACGTTAATGCGAATAGCATCAAACGGTGCGGAGTTATGCGCGTTCGTCAGGTGGCCGGCACACTCTAGATACGCCAGCCCACTCTTGAGGCGATTCTAAATTTGTTGACACTTTCACAGCCCTGCGCACGATCTCCGCAGCCCAGCACGTGCGTTTGTGTCACTTAGGAAGGCGAGCAAAGCACGCGCCATACGCACAAACACTCAAAATGGTACCGACCAGACTTTCTGGCGTCTCAGCTAGTCTCAACCAACGGTACTCCTAAACGGTTGTTTATATCTTTACCATAGGACGCGCTTTACAGCGCTGTCACAGCTACCGGTGCGCGCGCGTTCCATGCACGAGGGCTCATTCCGCTCTCGTGAGGCTGAGCACGGCCGCTACATCACCCTCTCCCGAGCGCGGGAGAGGGTGAGCTAGGGGCCGTGCTAGCGCCTCACGAGCAATCGTGCATGGGACCTCGCGCATCGTATGTGACAGCGCTGCAAGTGCGTCCTATGGTCAAGATATAAGCAGGCGTTTAGCGTGCGTTGAATGACTGCCTTCATAGCTCTGTGGTTAGCGCGTCTGCCTGCTGATCAAAGGGTCAACGGTTCGAATCCCAGCCGGCGCCGGTCTTTTTTGTTTATTTATCGACCCGCGGCGTAAGGGTTAGATAGCCAGATAGATAGATAGCGATAGCCTTCATGTGCGCTTTGCTTGGGGTGATGACATCTGGCCATTTTGTTTCGAATTCTTCTTTTTATTTTTTGTTCTGAAGCACGTGAAAGAGCGTGTCCCTGCACGCGCTCGTGGCGCTGACTGTGCTACGGCGACATTTTGTTTCCGGCGATTTCTTTGTATTTTCCCTGTGAGCGCGTGCTGTCGGCATCGGGTACTACAAACGATGGCATCACCCTAAACAGAAGGCCATTGAGGCACGCTAGACGAAAAGTGCGTGAAGTATCCAAAGAATGCTATTCGCATTAAAAGAAGCAGATTGCAGTTTCACCGCTTGCCACTCGATGAACGCACGTCGAAGCACTTGGTGCAGGCTCATCGGTTTGAGGGACCCCGGGTCTACGGTCATTCGTGTATGCTCGGAACATTTTGACACCGAGCGTGATTACAGCCACATTCGACAGTGTTCTCCCGCGAATGCGGGCAGGTTCCAAAAGCCCTCCGCCTGAAAACCCGATACGATTCCGACGCTTCGGCTACCGTCGCCCCCGAACAGGAGAGAGTCGCCAAGCGTCAAGGGACCACGGTGAGCGACGTCCCGAGCATCAAAACAATTTCACCATGTGGAGAATAACGAGTGCGCTAAGTGTAGTACAACTCCACTGCTAACCAAACAGTACGATCATGCATGTGCTAAATTACTGTCGAGCCATTGCGTACCCGCAACCTGGACGAGCATACCGGCGTATGCCGGACTAGTCCCATGCTGTCGCTGTAGCGCAACATATCCAATTGAATTTCGCTCACATGCGAGTGTGTTCACGGCTATCGCGGCGATGAGGGGCGCCGATTCAGAAAATACGTCGGTGACATCAGCGCCATCAGCGCAGTAATACCTACCGGCACACCACCAACTCGCCGTCGCTAACGGCTCCCATTCTCCTACTGCCGAGAAAACTTCCGGTTCCATTGCCAGAATGCGTTCCGACCGTCAAAATTACGCCGCAACTTGTTTTGCGGCCATGGACAGAAAAAGAAAAGATCGATATTGCATTAATTTTCTGTGTAGATGTTAAAAAATCGAAACGAAAACGGATGCCTGTTCGGCATTCAGTGAATATTGAAGGTTTAATGTAAAAGTTATCTGGCAAAAGTAAAAAGGTAATTTCCTGGTACCTTTATGCCTCTTTCTTTTTTTACTTTTTTAGAGGGCCAGCTTTTAAACGCCCGTTTCCGGCTTGAGCGGCGTCGGCGTCGCCGTCGGCGTCGGCGTCGCCTTCACCCGTCGGCGTAACCGCAGGGTGCATTATAGCCCTATTGAAAATTCCATCAAGGTACGTAATTTGGGACACTGACTGCCAGTCAGCAGCCCTGGTGGAACGTGCCCTGATGGTCCATCAGGTGACGTCTGACCATTTTGTTCAGCGAAATTTCGTCGACAACATTCGGTTTTCCCAATGTTAATCGTAAAAAAGAAATGTAAATATCGCCAAATGCGTCGACAAAACAAAATGCTCAAAAGATTAAAAAAAAAAAGCAACCCCGCACGGGGGATTGAACCCGGGACCGCTTGCTCATGAGGCAGACGTCTTACCACTAAGCTACACTGCAGCTTCAAAAACTCGGTTTGAGAACTCGTTTTATACGAGACTTTCGGGCGGCACTTGAACGCGTGAGTAGAGTACCGTCGGACGGCACTCGAACGCTCTGCAAGAGTGCCGTCGGACGGTACTCTAGACACTGGGGTGTGGTTAACGAGCTCCCCAGTGATACACGCGCCGTCTGACTCTCTTTCGGACGGCACTTGTAGGCGCGAGTGGAGTGCCGTCGGACGGCACTGTAGACACAGCCTCTAAGGAATGCTTCGGCTCCATATGCAGTTAAGCCTTCAGCATGTTATGCAAAGCACTCGTACATCAATCGCCGTACTTCAGTTCTACTCACCTGCCATGTAGAGTACTTTCGCGTCGTAGAACCCTCCTTTTGTTCGCGCGTCTCCGGCCCAGTAGACCTGGTACACCTTGTCGTCTTCAACTACACCGCTAAAGTTCCTTACATAGTCGGAACTCACGACAGACTGGGTCTTGTCGAGGAGAAATTCTACTAAAACATATGACATTGTAGAGCCCGGGCAGGATCGACAGGTTGGAGCAAGCGGGCAAACAAAACGAGTCGAGAGCGATCGTTCATGGAAGCTCGGCGAAGCCTCTATGGGCGAAGCGAAAGTATAGAAAGTGGCGTGTTCGGCGTTTCGGCGGGCGTCTGATCAGGGTTGTCGGGTGCCCTGCTCGTCATATCTCTAACATCAGCGGTTTCATGGGCTCACGTCCCGAAATCGTTTTCTCGTGCATAGATTATTTTTCGTATTCATAGATTTGACGAAATAGTGGTATTCGAACGAACTTTACGTCCTTTGACCGTACGTCTGTCTGCCCGTCAAAGCTTTTTGACGTACAGTCAGAGACAATCGATGTACAATCAGAATCGCCACCAAGAAATCTTGACGGCATTTCGCGGCGGAAGACTGCCACCAGGAAACCATCAGAAAGCCGACAAGTGGAGTCTGACTGGAGTTTGACTGTCGGTCAGAGTAACTTGTTGGCCAATCAGACATGCTTGACGTACAGTCAGGCACAGTCAGCGGTCCACTAGAAAACATTGACTGCCAAACAGGGTTACATTGATGGATTTTCCTTCCGGAGGTAAACTTTCCCTGCTAAACTTAGCGGAAAAGTTTCCCCGCTAAATTTAGCGAAAAAAATTCCCCGCCAAATTTAGCGCAAAAAATTTCCTTGCTAAATTTAGCGGAAAATTTCCCCGCTACATTTAGCAGAAAAAATTTCCCCGCTAAGTTTAGCGGAAACAATTCCCCGCCAAATTGAGCGAAAAATTTCACGCCAAATTTAGCGAAAAATTTTACCGCCAAATTTAGCGGAAAAACAAATTTCCCCGCTAAATTTAGCGGAAAAAACAAATTTCCCGCTAAATTTTAGCGGGAACCTTTCCCCGCTAAGTTTGGCAGAAAACTTTCCCCGCTAAATTTTTCGGAACAAATTGCCCGCTAAATTCAGCGGAAAAATTTCTCCGCTTAATTTATCAGAAAAAATTCCCCGCTAAATTTAGCTGGAAAAGTTCCCTGCTAAATTTAGCAGAAAAAAATTCCCCGTTAAATCTAAAGGAAATATCTCCAAATTTAGCGGAAAACTTTTGTCCTAAATGAGAGGCGAGCAGCAGAGGAGGAGGGGCACAGCCTCCTTTCCGTACCTTTCCCTCCTCCTCCTCAAGAGCGGCGCTCAATTTCGGCGTTACCGGGGATTGCAAACGTCTTTCATTTTTTTTTCTTCTCAGGTAAGTTCGCTCTTTGCAAATTTTATATTAAAAAAATGCACTGCCTGTGGCCAACGCTGCACAAAATCGTAGCGCGATAGGTTAAGAAAGCGATTTTCGCGGTCGATATAAGAGAGTCTGGTTGCTATTTGAGACACCCTGTATTCTACTGGAGATGTCTTCTTGTTTCTCCCCATGTGTAAAGTACAACATAGCGCTGAATTCATATATACCTTCCGCATTTCTTTTGCTTAATAAGATACGCAATTTATTACTTCAAATACTTTCCCGAACACACTTTCATATAATATTTTGCACGATAAAGTAATAAACGCTAAACCTCGATTCTTCATTTCTTCGAGTGTAACAACTTAAATAAAATATCGTTGCGCGCACATATTGTTTTTTTCAGGAAGGAATGATTGGAGATAAGTTAAGAATAATACCGGCGCTTGAGCAGGAACGGTCGTCTGATGGCCGCGTTGCACATTGGCTACACGAGATCCCCGACACATACGAAGGACTTCGCAATGACTATGGTCTGTATCTTAGCACCTCCAATAACCAAAACCAATCTAGCGCGTTATTACCCACAAGTGTAAAAACATTATGTCGTCTGACCTAAACTGTAGCGAAACACTTCAGCAAACTTTTGTGAAACCTATGCGTTCGGACCAACGTCCAACATCACAAGATCAACTCCAATCGCAAACATTCAACGAGACACGGGTATACCCACACTCCTGAAAACTCTAGGCAGTCATCACCAGCCAGTCACCACGTCATTGGTGAAGACGCTCTGCGGCGCGTCCCTGCAACTATAGTACAGAGAGCGGCCACTGCGTGCAAGAGAGATGGTGCTTTAAATCGCCGATGACGAACATCAAAGAGACACGGGGATTCACTTGACGCTAGGTGTCGTCACAGACAGTCACCAACAGGCGCCATCTACAGTCAGTAGAATTTGAAGAAACGCAGTGCGTGGCTTAATATGTTCCACGCCCTTGGCTTCGTGAGTCGTGTTTATCTGTTCTTATCACCAAATGCCGCAACCTCAGGGGCTTTAGTGATAATAGTATAATCAGGACGCGCCATGTCCTACGTATCTTAAGTCGTCAGTTTGTATAAGGGTGACGGCACAGCCCGAGCTAATGTGAAAGCAGACAGACGAAGCCACTTATTCCTGGCTCTTTTCGTTCATACGGGTCGCAAAGCTTTAACCTTACAATTGTGATAAGAATTCACCTCGTGGGGTCTACTGTATCTACAAAAAATAACATGCGTAATGAGTCTTAGCTTCATAATGTTTGACTTTTTGAGCATTTGGCTAGAAATAGTAGTCGAACTATTTGTGCTCGTGAATCAATATTCAAGTTTGCTTCTATTGAAAAAACAAAACAAAACAAAAATAAAACGCTACCATTTTGTTATTTTAGTGAAAAATAGTAGATTGGGTTCAGAAACAAAAATAGCTTGGCCTATACGTTTTGAACTGTGTTTACTTTTTTAAATAAAATAAACACATAAAGGTTTCATCAATCTTTGAAAAAAAATGTAAAGATTTGTTTTGATCAAGACTGAACAGGTCGATATTTGCGGTTGAAATATTGATCTTTCGTGTTTCTGTTTTTAATTAGCTGTGTGATCGAGATCAGATAATTTCATCGTGGGGTTGTGATTGAGGAGTGAGTTATTAAAATAATATTAATCTCATTGTTTCAGTGATGTCTGAAAGACTCCATCACAACATTACAGAAAGAGCAAAAAAGAAGAGTAAGATATTTTTTTATCTCCTACGGCGAAAATGAATCACGAAATATTTGGTTGTCAGTGGGGTAATAGTGTCATGAAAAAAATAGTTAATCTTTGCATTGAATACTAAGGCATAAGTTTCGCTGAACCGTCCCTGAGGATGTTCAATGTGACCTCGGCCCTGGGTAGAAATACACAGTTTTATTTCATTATCTAACAATCCGTGTGTGTTCTTTTCTTCAGTAAAATATTTGACGTTGGCGTGTGTCCCTCTTAAAATATCGGCAGACCAAATCAACCAGCGAGGAATTATTTATCTGCTCACTGCTTAACTCACACGGCGGTGAGAGCCACTTGTACCCTCTGGACCAGGCAATCAGATCTCTTTTATTACTGTGATCCTTTTCTCTGCCTGTGACCATGAGCAAAGGGAATGATCACGTGGCGCAAGTCCGACGGTTGATTGGTCGAATAAGCACATAGTTGCTACCGCTCTGTCAGCTTAGCGGTAAACGGAGCACAAAAAACGGGGGTTGCAATTGTGGATCGGCGGTCTGTTGCCCCGTGTATGAAGGTTGTATTTTCATTCCTAAGTCTGACATTTATGTATATGCGGACAAAAATGAATAAAATAGCTTTGTTTTTGTTTTCTTTTTCTTTTTCCGCCAGATGTTAAAAAAGCAGAAATAATATACCCCGAATTGTTTTTATTGGTTGACACAGTATTTGCTAAGCAATTCAAGAGCCACGAGAAATTGATAAAATATGTATGTCGTACATTCA
Source organism: Ixodes ricinus (assembly GCA_037355805.1). NCBI lineage: Eukaryota > Metazoa > Arthropoda > Arachnida > Ixodida > Ixodidae > Ixodes > Ixodes ricinus. Next base: position 37,457 of record JAZHYW010003107.1, read on the forward strand.
ACGCGGTGAGTAAGATTTGATATTGCTCGCGTTTTGTTTACAGCTGAGTGTACCCAGCGGATAGTAACATATTTACTCGAAATTCTCGGTAGACCCACACGCCCTAACAACACCTAACTGCATTCGAACGAACCATAATTCGAACATGACTTCGTCAAAATTTCTAGAAAAAAAAAGAAAAAAATATGAGATGCATTAACAGAATAAGAAACAGTAAACGTGGATAGTTATGTTAAAGCTTCTTTATTATGCGTGAATCGTTCACGGGTGTTCTTACCGGCTAATGCCGCAATCTGATTGGCTGCTGGTCATAATGAGATGCGCGGGGCTTACCACGCCCTGCTTGTTTTGAGCTGTCAGATGACTAGTTTGCATGATTTGCTGAGTTTACGTTTATGAAGAGGAACTGTAAGATGCTCTTGAAAATTACAATATTATGACAAGACCGTCGTGCGTCCAGCACCGACTGTTTGGGCGCCCAAGTGCTTAAAGGCCGACGACCAGACTCAAGATTCTGCAAGGCAGAAGATCTTCATCACCATGGGGAAGGAGGAAAGAGGGCCACGGTGGACAGGGTAGAAGGGGGAGAGGAGGATGCGAGGAGAAAGTGAAATGCGCGAACTGGTCATCGGTCTTTAAAAGGCAGTTACTGATAGTGTGAAGATGAGAGCGCGGTAGGGTAAACATGGTGTTATAGAAATTCGAACGTTGTCTCAACAAATATGTTTTACTAAACTGATTCAGTGCGTCTGGAATTTAGCCGCAGACAAATTTCACGTCCGCTCCGGCAGCTGTTCCCGTGTCGTCTCTCTCGCTCTTCGGCGATGTTTTTTGCGCCACGCAGCCGGGGCTCTCGGAGCTGTTTGGTTTTATTAGAGGGACCATAATTATTTAAAAAAAAGGGATCTTGCGTTAGGTCGTTTTAGCCTTGGTGCTAAGTTGTGGGCCATGGGGCGACCAGAAAAAAGGAGAAATTGGTGAAGTAATTTGCTTTTTAACTAAAATCTTTTGACTAACTTAGATTTGTAGATTTTGGGGCGTCTAATGTATAGTTAGAGAATTGACGCTCGACGTCCGTATAGTCTAGCCGTAGACGTGAATGTTTGAATCAAACATTCGCAGGAGGTGTCACCGGGTGAAAAATGTCGTTATGTTAACGGCTTCGAAAGAAACTGAGTCACGAAGAGCGACCTTGACGTCGATCTCTACGATTCGCGCTTGAGTCAGCGCTACTAAGTTAGCCCAGCTAAACTGCCCATAGACGCTGCTTGCAAAAACGGTGTTGGCTTGTAAACGTCTTATTTAGTTCTTGCTTATACACCTCCCACGAAGTTAAAGAAGCCTCGTGGTTCTTCAGCCAGTACCTCGCGGTCCCTTCCAGCGAGAAATAAATGTTCTGCAAACACGTCAAAAAGAAAAAAAAGAAAAAAAGGGAAAGCAGAAAGAAAAGAAGTAGGAAAGTTGGGAGTGCAATACAGCACGAACACATGTACGCACAAATAAACACACGGACTTGGAGATGGGCGAGATATCTTGCCCTTGAGTTTAAGTAAATCAGAAGGCGTCTTTTATAAAATACAGCCGAACTTTACAGCCGAACTTTACTCTAGAGAATTTGCTGAACCTGGTTACACCATTACACTTTCGATACGTGCTCATGAAATTAAAAAGTGAAAGCGGCACGGATCCGCTCTGTAATATGAGTCGAAGGCTGTTTGTTTTATTAGATCTATTTATTTGCAGGTAAAGAACAGTTCTGCAATTACTTTTTTTCAGTGTATTTTTGTACAGAATATGGCGTCATCACCAACCCTATTTGACAAAGTCATGATAAGCTAACTTCTTATGCGAACCTTATTGTGATTGTTATATAATGTTGTAGAAAGTGGAATGAGACTTAAACTATTATACAAGAAAGTCAATGCTTCATCATCAGTTCACATATCGCATATTAACGCGACAGCGTTATGGAGCTGGTGTCGCAGAGAAGCCGGCGTCGGTGGCGTGACGGGAAAATCCTGATTGGTCGAAAAGAACTTCAAAGCAGACTGCTGCATAAACAATCAGGTGGGTTCCCCGTTCACCGAACATAAAGAAGCCTCCAGAGCTTCTGGCGTGAAAAACCTGAGCGAGCATGTGCGGTGTGCAGGCACGTTTACTGATGCAAGCTCTTGACCCCTAATGGGTAAAGTAAGCTCGCTGTCTATTCAGTTATTCCCAGTTTTGTCTTGTCTGTGCTTAATTACTCGTTTATATTGAAAGTATAGTAGGTAGCACGCACCTGTCACTTGTGTCAGCAAAATAAATATGGAAAATCAGCAATGCTTTCCCACTTTGATGCCGCCATGCATTTCAACTTCTCAAGTGACCTCATCATTGTTAAATGGCTCTTTAGAACAAAATTGGTAATAGAGCTCTTCAAAACTCACCCTTACCCATGTAGACATATTCTACATTTTACTGCTGCCACACATTTCGACAAACTTTTGACGTGAAAGTTCACTATACTTCCTTCACCCTTAAGCTGAGACTAGAAGCTCTGCCTTCAGCGAGAGCTCGCTGGCTTCCGCAGTGCTTTGGTTGCGCGTGCATGAGCGTTCACACTTGTGTTTAGTAACGACAGAAAGCTCGCGCCGAAGGCGGAGCTTCTAGTCTCAGCTTACGGGTGAACAGATTATAGTTGTTCACCTCAAAACATAACATGTTTGGAATGACAGATCACTGTTAAGTTAGTCGAAAGGCTTTGCTGAAGGAAAGCATGTCTTCTTTTTAAGGTTTCTGCGACATTTCAGAAGTTGATGTCCAGAAAGCATTGTTTAGCAATTTGCTGGGGAGCAAGTTTACCAACGTCCCCCCCCCCCTCAAGCACAATACCTGACGAAACAATAGCCAGCGGTTTAATTTTTTTTTTTGCTCTAATGGATTTGCCACTCTGCACTGTTCCATGAAATATTTGCACCGGGCTCGGTTCGAGGGCACACCGTTTTGCGTCTACTCCACAATCAAAACATCACTTCCTGGTAAAGAAAAAAAAATACATCACAGTTCTTCCGCTGCAATAAAAACATCAACATCAAGAGACAAAATGAACAGACCCTTTTCAGGATTGTTCACTCGCACTGAACTTCACACCCATGCACATATAATCTGCATGCAAACCTCCAAAATAAAAATATTGGAATGATAATTTGTCAAATTCTTGAAGACATTTTATGTTATCCCTTTGACTCATAATATTTATTAACTCATTCAGGTACCACACCGCCCAAATAAAGACTTGCAACACTGCTGAAAGAAAGAGATGGTTCCCATGACTCGTCGGGCAGTTGAGATCATCACTTCGTGCACAGCATCACGTGACCTAGGGAGAACGAGCCATCCTTGCTGCTCTGCCAGTCACGCCAGCCAGGGGGCAAGGCCAAGAGGATCACTGCAACTGCGACCTGAAGGCGGTAGAAAAGTAAACGCAGACTGAAACCAGAGTGATACTGTGTAGGAACCTCCCTCTTCGTGGCACCAATGAAATGGGGATAATACGTAAGTTGCACGGTGTACACCTTTTCAAATGTTTGAGCACATATTTAGCCACATTTGATTAATCACAATGATTTATATAATCCCTAACTGAAATGCTTTGTCTGATTGATGTTTGTGGCTAATTTGAAAATAAACATTATATGATTTATGCTCTGCTTCGGTTATAATGACCTAAATAAAAAAAAAGTTGAAATAAGATAAAGACGATAGGAAGGTATGCACATAGCCCGCCCATGTTCTATGTGCATTTTCCTCCATGCTTGTCTTGTTTGCATTTTTGTGATCTTTTAAATAATTATGGGATCATTCTTTTTGAAATATTTTAGAAGTTATTTTTTTATTCTCTCGTTTCTAAGTAGCATATTTTGTGAATGCTCTGTCCCGTGTGTTTCTCTCCCTAGTGAAAATTCCGGTTTTCTTTTTTGATTGTGTTTGGAACTAATGTGAACCCTGTGCTTGAAGTATGGTGGAAAGTATCGCTTGCTTTGTTTCCGTTTCAGTGCTCACTGCGCGCTCACCAATGCATGAGCCTCAATATTGCTCTGTCGCACTTCCAAAATAAATAAAATTTAATGACTGCAACCTGCGCATTAGATTTCTTGTTTTCCTGTTCTTATGAAACACTGCCGACGTAAGACCTGCAAAAAAGGAATGGCCCAACTTGTTGACAAACAAACATACAAACCAGAGCTGCGTATTTGGATACATAGACCAACGTGCGGCTCTGACGGGCCAACACAAAATACTTTTCTGGAGGTGGCACTGCACGCCCAGAGGCCCTGAAAGACTCCAAGTGCTGTTTACTGATAGTTAAGATGCAAAGATTTAGAAAATCATTCTGGTACCAACCTCTTATAGCCTAAAGCAAATGCTGCACATATAGTTGGCGGTTGAGGAAAATAGAAGGAGTGCAAGCTTGTGCTTACATGGGAAACAACTGTGCTGGTAAACAAATTATCTTCCAGTGGTCCCTATTGAAGTACATTTCAGTCATGAGGCTTTAACGTTTACAGAAAGTTTCACAGTATCTAAATAGCCTTCCCACGGTGTTTATGTATTCCCAAGCTTAGGCGGCATGCGAGTCATAAGCTTGTGAATCTTAACTAATGTGTCTCAAGCTTCGTTAATGTGTGGTGCAGAAAGAAAAAATAATGTGAAGAAAAAAAAGGGCCATGGTCGTAAAAACAAAAGAAGCTCGGGTCATAAATGACTTTCTATTAAATGGTTACGGTGGTGCAGCCTTTACTACTGTAGCCAAAGATGTTAGAGCAACCATACGAACATGGCACTAAAAGAGTACATCGACGAACTAATGATCGTCGCTGTACTCGACTAACGATCAGGGTGTCACAGTTGTCTTGAAACAGTCTGGCATATATTTTTATGAACGAGTACGTCCGGTCGTACTGAAACATGCCATGACTTATACCGTTCCCTGGAACAGTATTTCGCATGCAGAATTGGCCCCCACAGCTCTCATAGAGTGGGGAAACTGCAACTCCTTGACATGGTCACAGACGCAGAGGAGTGATCAGCGGCCTTCCACATCCAGACGCCGGAAAGCCATAAAAGCAAATTTCTGCAGTCACGTTCGCGGGAAGATATGCTTTCTGCTGTTAGTCCACTCGTTTGCAGCATTGCTGACATTGATGTGGTGCTCAGAGACGCCGGGTACCGACCTGTAGCGCTCGATAGACATCTAACAGGAAGTCGCCTATGCCCTAAATGCCATAAAAACAGCGCACCGAACCTCCGTGTTCTGTGCGCTGTTTTATTATCTTTAACGACACCATAGTGCGCAGCTGCATTCAACAGCTTGAGCGCTTTACTCAAGTCCTCGTCGTTTCTTCTAACTCCTGTTCAACAGTTGTTTCCCCTTCCTACCTGCCCACCAACTGGCTGCAGCAGCAAACTACTGACTCGCTGGAAACAGGGGCACATATGATTCTCTGTCGCAACACAACCATGCTCATTTACTTACCTGGAAATCGTATCCAGCCCAGACGGCATTCACCGGTTGGGGAGGTAGTTTCCATCCTAAAGAAATACAAAACGTTTATGTAAGGCACTTATGTTAAATATAAAAGATGTAACCACAAGGTTAATATTCTCTAAAGTTCTCCTTCTTGAATGTCTTCTATTCTCCTGCTCCTGCACTGCATCTTTAGGGGAGGAAACTTCTGAAGAAACATAGAATGATTTGACTTCAATTCATGAATGTCACAAATGAGAGGTGACATCGTCGAGATTATTAGAAACAGCTGAAAAGACCAAATACAAATTCGAAAAATTAAAATTTCAAAGAGAGCTTTCTTGACTACAGAAGGTTATCAACCCTGCCTCCGAGCGCCAAACATCAGTTACAGTTCCACTGCCTCATGCCCATCATGTTCTGAACCTGTGTTTCTGCCCGTGAAAGTTTGAGGAGGTACACATAGCTGCGAAAACTATGATATTCGGCAGCTACTTCCTGGTTTCGTTCACCGAAAGCAGAGGCACCGCGCCCAACGCTTCATGTAGTGACTTCCATTAAAACAAGCCTTGGTACAAAGATGTAAGCCACATAATAACGTTTAAAACAGCCGAAAGAGCTCTTAGGACAGGCCGCATAGTTCGCAGTTAACATATCGAAGGGAGCACTTAGCCAACGCCGCATTATTTACAATAATGAAATGTTGCATAACACTTACCTGCTTTGAGCACCGCTTGAATTTGTAACCCTCTTCATTCCGCATCGGGAGTTCCAAGCGCTTTTTTCGTTATTTGGGTCCCGTGCGAGGTTCCTTTTTGGACTTTAATCTTTCCCATTAAGACTTCTGGACGTGGCGCCGGACTCGGGCAGTCGCTCGAATATCTTTCCACGCTTGTTGAATCCAAATAAGCATTTGTTCCTCGTGTTCGGTGAATCTCTTTCGAGTTTTCCTTACAAAGGAGACGTCGAAGCTTATATGACATCAAATGTGGCCAGAAGCGAGGGACGCCGACGGGCCAAACGAAAAGAAACAAGCGCCATTATCAATCGCTCAAATGAGCTAGCGCTGCCAGACGAAAAAGAGCATTTTTCTTGAAAATGCGTAAACTAAAAAAAAAGGTGTAGTCTTACGAAGGGCGTTAAAAAAGTTCGTAATATTGTCACGAAGGAATAGAGATTCAGCAATCAAACTCGAGTAGGAGTTAAGACTTTCTCTCCATATTCGACACCAAAAGTTGCCCACTTTTTACAGCGATGCACCACATGCCGGAGGCTGTTGTTATAGAACTCCTCGCTTTGAGTGTTTATGAATCGCTCCGCTTCAGCAATCACTTCGTCGCCGTCCTTGAAATTCTTTCATCTTATTTGCCCACACTGGAAGCGTCGGCGCCATTTAACCAAAGTTTCATAAACTGGGGTGTTGTCCCCGAACAACGCTCCCAGATTATAATGAATATCCTTGGCATTGCTTCCCTTCAAATTAAAAAAACGGATCACTGCATGTGCTTGGCACCGACGGCCGGTGCCATTTTTGTTTAGACTCCCTTGCGGCGTTCCGAGCTTATACTATAGCATGCGATGTTTATACTGTGCGGAAATTAGAGGGACCCGTGATCATGTTGATGCCTGTTTTGTTCCGTTTTTTTCCAATCTTTTGTGTCGATAATACGAACTTTATGAACGCCCATCGTACACCTGTTTGTCCCATATATAATGCACCCACAACCTCAAGTTCGGCGTACAGCGCACTGCCGTGGCACTGACAGCCCTTTCTTTACTAAGGGTCTTGATAACGGTGCGATGTAACTTATTAAACAGCTAAAGCACGCATCACAGACAACAAACAAAAACACTAAGGTCTTGCAGTAGAGCCCAGAAAAACCCGATTAATACTTTGCAAACAGTAACACGTACATTAGCTATTTTATTTTGTGGTACCCCTCGGCTCTCAAGCTGTTCGTGAAATTTGATACCTTCGGGTCGATGGCAGTGCGCTCCGCGTTGAACTGAAGCTTTGGAGAGTTTTATATGGGACAAGGGGTGCAAGAAAACGGTGGAAGAGAAAGGATAGGTAGAGCGAAATAATGTTCCACCTCCGTCTTCTGTGCTCTGTTTTATAATCTTGAAGTGCCAACTAGCTTAAATTACTACTTTACTTTAGGTGTGTAAGCACTACTCTCCCTATTTCTAAGATTGTACAACGTTAGTTTCGAAACCTGCGCATCAACATCTTTCACGATTTGCGTTTCGTATAGATATGACTACGAAGAAAATTAAAGGAAACAACTTCTTTTGAAGTGTGAAACACTTTTTAAGGCGGGTAGCACCACGAGCAGCTTACGACTTGAAAGGGACTTGACGAAGATAGTTTGCGGGAGCGTCTATGAAACGTAAAAGCAGGCTTGAGAGTTTTCAAGTCGAACTTGGCGTTGAGGCAGACTTGAGGAAGTCGAAGTTCGGCTTCAACTAAAGTCTCATATATAAGTTCGAGGGGTAGGACTCAATGCCATTTTCGATGACCTTCCTATGTGAAGCCACATTTTCTGCTTTGGTTCTGATCAGCCCAAAGTCACAAAACAGGATGATGTTGAGTCGGACTAACGACTTCTGATTTTCTTCCCGTGAGCTTGAAGTCAGCAGCCCTGTTAGCAGCATGCAAAAGTACTTTCCACACTCGTCATATACTGCGAGTGCCAGTTCGTTGCAATAAGTTATAAGTAGGGTGTGTACTTTCCGGTGTTTATTTGTGGGAAAAATCGGTGGATGTTTTTCGGTGTTTATTTATTTTTGAAACACCGGTGCATTTCGGTGGAACTTCTCACGACGAGGCTAAAATCGGTGATTATCGGTGGAAAAAAATGCGATTGATCACAGAAGAGTTCCAATTTTATTCACATATTTCATACACTTATTCTTGAGGAAGCATCAATTTCTTACGCTTGGTTATTATAGTAGATGCAAGCATACTTGAGAGGCTTGTGTCCGTCATGGCAGCACGTTCCTTGCGGTTCACAACCTGCAATTTTGAAAACGCACGCTCCACATTTGCGCTGGACATAGGAAATCCCAAAATGTCCAGCGAGGCTTGGGACAGTAGTGGCCAGTCAGGTGAATGAAGTTTCCAAAATAACACTGGATCAACGGTGCTAGTCACCGCCTACTGGCGGTAACAAAGAAACTCTGAGTCTAGTTCACTCAGCTTGCGCTCGTCTCGGAGGACCAGCCGATAGATACTTTCATAAGGCACAAACCCCTCTGTTAGCTCCACTTTTATGCACGGATTAACAATTTGCACGCGGAACCAGAATGACGATTCATCCATGAAATCTAAGTCATCATAGATGTTTGGGGAAACATTCCTAAACCACTTGCTTTGAATCATCTGATAGTTGGCAGAGAAGGAATCAACAAGCTTTAACGTCTCACCTTGAGGAAACCCGCAGACGCGGGACGGACGCGCGTTCTCAAACACGTCTGCAAATTGTTTTACAGAACGGTCCTTTTTCATACAGCGAAAAAAACCCACGGCAACAAAACCCTTTTCCGCTTCCCCAAAAGCCCATGGAAGCTAAACAGATAACAATGAACGCATCTCAGTTCTCAAAGGTCAGTAGCCCTGTACGACACGGATGTTGGCAGTGTCTTCCAGGAACCAGAGCAACCTCTGAATACATGGCTTGCACCGACATCACTTGAGCCAGACGCAATGGGGAAAGGGCACGTGAGAGCGTACCCTCCACTGCGTTAATTTTTCCACACAAAGGGGCCATGGGAGACACAATGGGGGAAAGGCGTGTGAGAGCTTAGCTTCCACTGACCCCCAGAAAGGAGGGCGGACTGACGCCACGTGCAAGCCATGTATAGACACTGGAAGAATGCAGGATCCACGAGAAAACACGTTTGACGAACCTCAGCGGGGAAAGGGTTTCGCTAGGTCGGTGTTTTTCGGTTTTAACCAGGGCGAAAATATCGAACCACCGGTGTTTTTCGGTTTTAACCGATTTTGTATTTTCGTTACCGACGGATGTTTATCGGTGTTTTTCGGTTAAAACCGGAAAATACACACCCTAGTTATAAGGGTGTGACGTAATCCGGGCAGCTGCAAATATCGTATTCTTTTTTCAGAGCGCAGCTCTTAGGCGCCCGTTTCCGGCTTGAGCGGCGTCGGCGTCGCCATAGGCGAAACCGCGCGTTGCACTATGGGACGTTTCCAATAATGACGTCACACGTGACGTCACGAGGTTCACTAGGGTCACGAGTGACGTCATGAAGGCCACTCGTAAAGGTCACGACGAAGGTCACGACCTTCACGAGTGACCTTCGTGACGTCACGAGTGATGTCACGAAGATCACTCGTGAAGGCCTCGACGAAGGTCACAAGTGACGTCACACGGGTCTCAAGTGACGTCACGAGGTTCACTACGGTTACGAGTGACATCACAAGTGACGTCACAAGGGAGGAGGGAGGGGGAGGAGAAGGGCGGGAGGATGTAGGAGGAGCGAGGAGGAGGAGAGGAGGATGAGGAGGGGAGGAGACGAGGGTACAGGGAGGAGGTAGAGGATACCTTTCTCTCCTTACCCTTCCCTCCTCCTCCTCAAGAGCTGCGCCCTAATTCGGCATTACAGGGAATCGTAAACGTCTATAATTTCGTTTTGCCCTCTTAGCGTGGGGCCGTTTTATGCGTGCCTTCTCTCAATATTGTACTTAGTGGAGGACCCTGAGTGTCTCCTGAGTCGGTTAGGAGGTCCGCAACGGTCAAAAGATTAAAAATCGCTTCTCTAGGACACCTCTGATTGCATACATTCCGTATTGGGAGCATTTGTGAGACAGATAGAAAATGCCGAATGATAAAAAGTAATGTGGTGCAGTGTGAAAAAAATATATTGGGATGGTGCAGTGGTTAGCGCACATTCCCCGTTATGAGGAAACCACAATGACCCTGAGCAGAATAACAGCGCCAAACTCGGAGGAGCCGAGCCAAGTCACGCAGCCCCCGAGAAGTACAGACGTGAAAAAGGAACGCCGGTGTCGTGCGGAAACATTTAGGCTTGCAGAACGGACGTTCATTGCCGCCCTTGTGGTTGAACTATTGCCTTGTTCAAGATAGTGCCCATGGGACCGTAGGCTTAAAAGAGGTTGTGTGTGTTGAATCAAGTATACGATATACAATTTACAGAATGCTTCAACGAGGAAAACATAATATGTACTAATATAGCATGGAAAAAAAAACGTGAAAAAACACAAGGACGGAGAAAAAGACCATGCACGACACACCATGCTTCTGTGTCTCGCATGTTCCTTTTCTCTGTCCTTGTGGTTTTTGTGCGCTGTACTGTTCACCATGGCATCACACAAACTAGCCCGGCTAACCACACTTCCGATATTTAGAGCACACTGCTGATGTAATCGACATTGATTGAATGACTTTGAGGTTGAGATCAGGTTTGCTGCCAAGATCACGCCTCAATTCTCGTCGGATCTAGAGTTCGTCCACAAACGAAAGCTGAATTTAAGTAACAGCATAGTGTGGACTGTGCATCCTGTATGAAATGCATACATAAAATGCTACGAGAATTTGTTGTAGTATGTTACAAACGCAAAAATATAGAAGTAGGGGTCAACGATAACGGGAAAAGTATGTTATATTATTTTCCCTCAACAGTTAAAAGCGAGTTAAGATCGGGGAATTGTAGTTTGAAAAGTAATATTTTAACATAAGCAGCACTTTTCTTTTTTCAGGTGAATTTGAGATACCTGAGCGTACACAACCCTAAAGTGCAATTTCAACTTATGGGAATAGAGATACTTTCGGTAAGTGTTTATCCTTACTTCATATGAAGAGACAATTGGCTCAAGCAGTACTTTCACATAAATCTCTTCAGAAATCCCAAGAGATCTTACAAAACTGCATCTTTCTTACGTCTACTTTCTCCTAAAAATTTCTCATTTTAATATTTTAAAGCAGAAAATTGCGATCCACAGTTTTCTGTGGAAAATTAACCAGCCCGATAAGTGAATCACGTATATTCTAGTTATATTTGTTATCTCTAAGTTCTCCTTTGAGTAGAAGCAGCTTCTTTAAAGCTGCCGTGAAAAACATATATACATTGGCATAAGTTGCCATTCTATATTTCATTTGATTTATTTATTTACATTAAAGTCACATATTAATGTTTTACAGAAAGTGAGAAAAAAATCAAGAATGAGAGAATATTTCTGATATGAATTCATAAAGATACAAGAAGTATAAGAAATATGGGACGTGAACTCCCATTAGTAGTGTGCAACAATTTAAGAACATACATACAAAACGTGATACAGAAATGAAGAAATAAAACTCTAAAAACTATTGTTCTAGCCACAAACAACTTTTAAGGTGCAAAAACGAATAAAAAAATCTTCAAAACTCCTTATAAAGAAATTCAAGCCCGTTAGAGACACAAAATAAATGGGGACACTTTTGCAGCCTTTAAAGATGATGCGAGTGAAGAAAACGAAAGCTAATATGTGATTTAACAGGTTGAACGCTGATTAAGTGATCAAGCCTGAAAATTGTGTCCACAAAAAAAGTATATTTTGCATTACATCTTTTCTGTACTGCAGAAGTCAAGGAGTCGTTCTTGGCTTTCGTGCGTCGCCCACCGAACTGCATAGAAGGACTCAAATCAGTATACAACATGATAAAATTCTTCCATACATACCTGAAGGACTATAAAACCTATGACCTGATCTACCTGATCACTGGGTAATTACACCACACTTGTGCTATTCGCTAGACCGATTAATTTTCATATATACACAGTTGGCGCTTCGTTTACAATGCAAGCGCAGTACTGTATCGAAATATTCGTTGTTTTGATTATGAGTAGGGTTCCGTGTTTCGGGAAATATCAATTGTTAGAGCCTTATTTTACAATAAATGCTCATTAATGAATAATCTATATGATCGGTTAGAAGTTGGTTACAGGTAGATAACGGCACGCATCACTTTCGTCCAAAGTTGGCGCGGGTGGTTGAGGAGAGCAAGCTCGCTGGCGTCCCGCGTAGTGGCGCTGTTCTTACTGCTTGCCGTCTGCTCGGCAGATGAGGCCCAAGAAAAATACAGATGACAGCCCTTTTTCCTAAGTGAAGTCCTTCCAGCGTTGTGGCTGCGTTCTAGCCCTACACTGTTTATTCTGCGTGGTAGCACCAGTGTCTTCCACTAGCACGTTCGCTGGTGTCTATTCTGTAAAAGAACTTGTTGTTGGGCTAGGTGGTGTTGACTGCATCGAACCATGGTTAAAAGCGCTAAAAAGACGTACACAAGATAGAAGACAAACACGGGCGCTGCTCATCAACTGTACTGAAAGAGAAGATGGAAGTAAGTATTATATATATCAATATATTTCATAATAGTAACTCATATCATACTCTGATACGCTTATCGTCAACCAGGCTACACATGCGCGAGATACAAGAGCATAAACCCGTTCTTACATATATTTATCGAAAAAACGAATCTCAGCATTATACAATACTATTGACGTATCGCTGACGCACTGGAGTCCCATCTTTCTTGATAAAATGTGTTCATTTGATGGGGCGATGAATGTGAATCGTTTGTGGCTTCAGTTTAAAAGTATCGTCAACTACTGCCTGGAAAGATTCGTTCCAAAAAGAATAAAATTTGTGCGAAAAAAAACAACCTGGATAAACCGCGAAATTATTCAAGTAAAACGAAAAATAAAACGAAAGCGAAAAAAAATAAGACAAGAGATCAGAATGAAATTAACAGTCTTTCACGAACCTTGAAAGATAAGTTAGCGCAAGCAAAGGAAAGCTGCTACACGGATACCCTAACACAATTCATGAAAACGTCGCCACGAAAGTTTTGGCGTCACCTGGCCCCATCCCGAGTCTTTAAAATACGTGCTCGTGAACAATGAAGTTATCTCTGACCCTACTGAGATGGCCTCCCGATATAATGATTTCTTTTCACTCTGTGTTTCTTGAGTCGCACTGTGATGCACAGTGTCTGGGAAACGTGCATGTCGAGGCGTCTCAGGCTGACTTTGATATCTGCATATAACAACCAGGTATTTTTTCTCTTTTGCTGAACATTGATAGTCATAAGTCTCAAGGGCCCGATAATGTTTCTAACAAATTTTTGAAACGGTATGCGGAATGGGTGTGTGAATATCTAACAATCATACTCCGCGCATCCTTGGCCCAACACACTTTTCGTACCGACTGGCTAACGGCAAAAGATACCCCGGTGCATAAAACTGGCAGCAAACATAACATTGAAAACTATCGTCCACTTTTCCTCACTTGCGTCTGTTGCAAAATACTAGAGCATGTATTATTGGGTTACCTCTTTGATTACTTTGAAAGTTTAAACGCTTTTAACCATAGGCGTAGACTACGGGGGGGGGGGGGGCATCGGGGCTCGTGCCCCCTAGTGAAATCCCGGGGGGGGGGGAAGGCAGAGCCCCCCGGACCCGGGCCATGCTTCTTGCCGAGACGCTGTTTACGTGCCATGTAACGAGCTTCTAGTAGCGGCATGTAAACGAAATAACGCCCACGTTGCCTTTATTGAGAAAATACATGGGAAATTGAATCCCAGCGTGCTTTCGTTAGCTTCAATCACCAGCTCTGGCGAGAAGGTAACGCGCAACACCCCCCTCCTCCCCAGGGGAGAACTCAGCCTGCCCTCCCCCGTGAAAATGGAAAGTCTACGCCGCTGCTTTTAACCCAAACCAGCACGAATTCCGGCGGAGGCTATCGACAGACACACAACTAACAGAAACCATCCACGATTTTACGACTTCGCTGAATGAGAGGGGAAAGACGGATGTAATCTGCCTAGACCTTTCGAAGGATTTCGATCGCGTTCCACATGCACAACTCATTCAAAAGCTGGTAGACGCCGGTAAAAATTTAGAGGTATTGAGATGGATCGAAGCTTACCTCACTAATCGTACTCAGTTTGTAGAAGTTGACGGTGCTAGATCTAATGCACTAAACGTCACGTCGGGGTTTCCCCAGGGGTCCGTTGTGGGACCGGTATTATTTTTAAGTTATATTAATGATATTAGGGGGATCGGTGGCCGAGTGGGCTAAAGGCGCACACCCAGCTCGACGCGCGTGGAGCGAGCTCGCGCTGCAGAACCCAGGGATCCTGGGCTCGAGCCCCTACCCCTGCCCGTTTCGATCTGGGTGAGCATCGCACCGGCGTGCGGTGGTGTATCACTACTGCGTGGTGCACGTTAAAGACCCCAGGCTAGCGGTTGTACTGCACTGGCTAAATTGCTCAGCTACAGTGAGTGACTCGTCGCAACTTTAAATGGCTGACCAACTACACGCTGTATAAATATCCCCACAACCCAATCTTTTAATGATATTGCAGACAACATTAGCTCTAAAGTTACCACTCCCTTATTCACGCAGACGACTGCTTAATTTATTCCAGAATTCTTTTGCCCTGGAGATCAGATCACTTTGAACATAGCGTTAGAAACTATAAATGAGTGGTGAAAACTGTCAAGAATGCAAATTAACCCCCAAAAACTGTATTCTCAAGAATCACAAATACGATTAAAAATGTGTTTGTTTTTGATTATGAACTTGACGGTAGTCCATTAGCGTTCGCCAGTAAGTTTAAATACCTAGGTGTAACCGTGTCTGGAGATATGAGGCTGGAAATCCCATATCGACAACTTGGTAAGCACCGCTGAAAAACAAATTGTGGTTCTTGAGACGTAACCTCAAGTTAGCAACAAAGAAAGCAAAGTTAAATGCCTACTTAACATTTGTACGCCCTGTCTTGGAATATTCGAGCACCGTGTGGGACCCATACAGAAAAAGAAACCAGATTGAAAAAAAGTCACAGCATATCCACGTGGTGAATGATGATGAGTGGGCGAAGCTCCGGAGTGAATCGTCGGTAAACCAGCGATTCTTCCGTTAATTCGCCCACTCATCGCCATGTAAAGACGTGAGAAACACTGTGTGTGTGTGTATACAAACCACAATCTATCACACACACCACAGCTATGGCCGAACGAAACGTCTAGAAAGTCTCGCTTAAACCGCGCGTCGGCACCTTCGGGCTGAGCTCGCCTGATGCGTTTTGCAGACGCCTCACGAGCTCTCGCTGCATCGGGGTCTGCCTGCCGATACGCGCGCTTTCTTGCCGCTTCCCGTTCCCTGACGTTCTGCAGATCCTCTTGGCGCCGCTGCCGTGCCGCTTCGGCTTCCCGCTCTCGTACGGCCGGATCTTGGCGACGCTGCCGTGCCGCTTCGGCTTCCCACTCTCGTACGGCCGGATCTTGGCGGCGTCGCCGAGCAGACTGACGACGCGATTCGGCTTCCCGCTCTCGCACGGCCGGATCTTGGCGGCGTCGACGCGCAGCCTGACGACATGCTTCGGCCTCTCGCTCTCGCACGGCTGGATTCTGTCTGCGAGCGCGCGCTGCCGCCGCCTTGCGCGCTCTCCGCTCCGCAACATGAGCTAAGCGCCATCTGTCATCTCTACATAAAGTTAATTCCGGAACACGCCATCTCTTGAGCCATTCATAAACTAAACTTGAAGTGGCTACATACAGAGGAGGGACAGACCCACGGCTTAAGGAGCTTCGCCCCTAAAATTAGAAAAGGTACAAAGGAGAGCTGCCAGATTGATCACATCCAGATACCGAAGGACTGAGTCTGTCAGTGCGATGCTCACCTAACTAAACTTGCCGCCATTGGCAGAACGAAGGAGAGTAGCCAGATTAAAACTGCTGTATTTGATTCATACCAAAAGGTTAAACATGGATTCGCTGCGATATTTAAAGTCTCGCCCTACTGGAGGATTTCGGGGCGGTCATACCGAAATGCTGATGCCGGTGAAAGCCCAGATCGACATTTTTAAATATTCTTTTTTTTTTCCGAGGACCATAGCTGAGTGGAACAACCTCCCGCAAGATGCTTTTGCATGTGACACCGGTGAAGGTTTTGAAGCCGGCCTGAGACGCGTCGCCCAACAGAACACATATAATGTATTTTTCTTTCATTTTCTTTACTGTGTTCTTTAGTTTGCTTATTGAAAAGTAGTGAAAGCGCACAATAAAGACGAAAACAAAGACGGAGAAGCAAACAGGACGAGCGCTGACGATCAACTGAATTTTTTATTAGAAAAAGTAGAAACAAGCAAAATATAATCAGCAAAAGCCACAAATACTACCAATGTGAACTATCAATGACTCAGCCACCACACGTGTCAATAAAGTCCACTTCCTTTGTGAAAGGAAACTCGCCTGCATCGCTACATTAGTTCAGTTCGCTTATATTTATATACGTGTATAATGCATCTGTGCCTGAATCATTCATGTGCTTATCATTCGTGGAAGTGGGCTTTTAAAATTCTGTGTTTTTACTATACTTCGTTTCAGCTCGGGTCCAGACGCAGCCAATGCTACAAGCACGAGCGTGTGGCCCTGAACAGTGCCTGCACTGCACGAGCGCGCGTGCTTGGCAGGGACACTGGAAGCCCGGAGCTCGCGCTTGTAGCATCGGCTGCGTCTGGACCCAAGCTGAAACGAAGTATAATAACCCACTTCTGTAACGGCCAATAGGCCAACAGTATGAATAATTAATAAATATCCCACCAACTAATATAATGCTTCCGGCCATATCGATTTTACACAAAGCGCTCACATAGTTTGCTATTCCGTCTAGCTGTGCAGGTGTGGCGGTCGCGTGAACCGCCTTTCTCGCGTGCACTGCCTGTCCTAACAGTTTTGACGGTGAGAAAATGAACAATTGAGATTGTCGCCGCCGCTGCAGCACGCGACTAATGCGGCCGCTGCAGAGGAAGAAGAAAAGGGAACCGTTTTAACAACCCAGGAGTCGGACGTGTCTCGTCCTTATCTGTTAAATTTAGAGCACAACCCCTACAAATTGGTCACCCGGGACGACGAGGGACTCCTCCACGGTTCCTAGCCACTCCCAAGCCGCCACCATGAACGCACCAGAAGGTGGGGGAGCTCACTGCTGAAAATGTCAGCTCAATTCGGGCAGTGGCGGCTGTCCGGCTCAAGCTGCCGCCATTTTGAACGAAAAATGCAAAAGTCTGGCTTGCTTCAGCTGAAGCCCATTTTCAACCGAACCACATCTCCTCTCAGGCAACGAAGTACCTTCAGGTGTTTGCCTCACTCCCAGCGGAGGTCGCCAACGGACTAGAAGACATCCTCGCGGCCGCCCCAACGGCCGACCAATACGACCATCTCAAGGCCGCCATCCACTCCCGAAAAACAGCCTCGGAGCAAAGCCAGTTTCAGACCCTCCTCAACATGAGGAGCTCGGGGACCAGCGTGCATCCCAGCTACAACGCCGAATGCGACTACGTCTGGGCGACGCCACCTCCGAGGCCGACACATCGCCCCTCCGTGAACTGTTTTTGCAGCGCCTCCCCCACAACATGGTCCTTGTGCTTGCAGCGGCCGAAGACATGCCCCTGAAGCGCCTAGCTGAGTTGGCCGAATCGGGTCGCAGAATACTGTACAATCTCGGTGGTCGCCGCGACCGGCTTTCACTCCCGAGCGTCCGAGACCGCGACGGCTGAACCAGCCCCAGCTACAACCATCATCTCCTCCACACCGAACACCGGAACAGTCCAACCACGACAACACAAAAGCCGGACTGTGACGTTTACCATTCAGGCGATTTGAAGCCTTCGTTTATCGTCTCCTTGCTACACCAGCCTAAAGCCAAAAAACTGGAGGGGCCTCTGTAGCGGTCGCGTGAACCGCCTTTCTCGTGCATCGCCTGTCCTAACAGTCTTGACGGAGAGAAAACGAACAATTGAGATTGTCGCCGCCGCAGCAGCACGCGACTAAAGGCCGGTTCACACATACAGCGGAGCGCGCTCTGAAGGAGCGCTCATGTGGCGCTTCCTAGCGCGTGATGTAGCGCTCAGTTAGCGCATCAGCAGCGCTCTGTTAGCGCTACAGAAGCGCTTTGTTCGCGCTCTCTTAGCGCTTCAGAAGCGCTTTGTTAGCGCTCTCACGCTCCTTGTGCCGTGCTTGCTGCTGCGAAATAGCGCGTGCATGGCGATTCCTTTGTTGTGTTTCCTTTGGCATTGAAAGAAGACGAAGTAAAAGAGCCGGTCTCCAAGCAAAGGGTCGGGCAGGCGATCCAGAGTCATGGACTCTGAGCGACTAATTGATTAGGTACGACCTCATCGCTTTCTATTCGATATGCGTGACCCTGGTTTCAAAGACACGCAGTTAAAATAATCGCCTTCGAAAGAGCTCTGTGTCTCGGTCCCTCAGTCTATAGGAACAAGGTTCGCCGGGTACCGGTCGGTATCTCGGTGGCGAAAGATTTCGCGAACCCAGAAGGCTCTTCTGGGCGCTAAGTCGTCCACACACATATGCACTAATCGCGCATGTAAGAGCATTTGTCGCATTTCCATTTCAGCATCCCACGTGTCCGCCATGGTGCTGCTGATGCACACCCAGCCACAGGAACCGGAACCGCAGTGCACGCGCTAAACCGCAGCGCTAAGAGTTGCACCGTGTTCGCGCTACTGAAGCGCTAACATGGTTCAACTGAAGCGCTAACAAGGCGCTACTGGAGTGCAAACAAGGCGCTACTAAAGCGCTAATCACGCGCTATATTAGAACGAAGTCACGCGCTATGAAGCGCCACATGAGCGCTCTTTCGAGCGCTTACGTAGCGCTAACTTAGCGCTCCGCTGTATGTGTGAACAGGCCTTAATGAGGGCGCTGCAGAGGAAGAAGAAAAGAAAACAGTTTTTAACAATCCAGTGAGTCGGACGTGTATTTTCCTTATCTGTAAAATTTAGAACACAACCCCTACACATGTGATATCTCGCGATTTACACTTTTAGCAACACCACCCCCTGTAATTTTCCTGTGGTCGGCCATGACGACGCTACGCGTCGTCATGGTCGGTCTAGAAACTATCTCCAATCATTTTGAAAATGAGCTTACAATAGTCAGCAATGTTTGTCCCCGGAAAAATCCAGCGAGGTCTATATGTAACCTAGACCAAGGTGCCTCGTTACTTCTCCCGTGAGCGCTGGGGCTCGAGGAGCAGCAGGTCGTGACTTTTGGTATGCCATGCACTCGCAAATGGACTTTTGTGTTTGCCTTCATTCTGGGGTACCAGACGTAAGTGCGAGCAATGGTGTTCATCCGTAAAATGCCCCTATGTTAGATGTGAAGGTCTTCCTGCACCACCTTCCAGCCCTCGTCGGGTATCACTAGTATGTTGCTCCACAGGATACATCCCTTGTGCACCGATAACTTATTCTATCAAATCCTTAACGGCTGAAAGTCTGCATCAGAGAATTCTGATTGCCATCTCCTCAGCGCCCCGTGTAGAACCCTCGACAGGACGGGGTCATGGGCCGCCATCCCTGCAACGTCCTCGACTTGAAGTGGCGGGTTAGGCGTTTTTTCCAATAAAATCTCAAGGCGTGGTGGCACAACAAATTTCGGCACAGTGAGTGGCGGACGGCTGAATCTGTCGGCAAGTTTAATGTCTGTCCCAGGTCGATGCACTAGTATGTAGAGCATACTCATCCAGGAGGATTGTCCAACGCAGCATCCGAGTAAACAGGATCTGTGGTGCTTGCTTTGCAGGAGTCAACAGTCCCAAAGAGTGATTCGTGTTCTGTTACAATCTTAAACTTCTGGCCCTATACATAGTCATGGAACCTAACACCTGAGGCTATTACTAGGGCTTTATGGTCAATTTCTGCATAGTTCTGCTTTGTGTACGTCAATGGTCGGGAGTCAAATGCAATGGGAACCTCTCAGTTGTCTTCGAGTCGATGGCTCAAACGGCTGCAATGCCGTAAGGTGAAGTGTCGCTTAGGAGCAACTATGGTCTTTGCTTTATCGTAGTGGTGTAGCACACTTGCTGAGGACAGCGGCTCCTTGGACTCAATGAATGCCTGTTCATGAAAAGGCAACTACTTCCACGAAGCTTTTTTGTTCAGGCGCCGGTGCAGCGGCTCAGCCACTACCACCTTGTGCTCGAGGAGGATGTGGTAGAAGATAAACAGCCATAATAAAGCTGGCGAGTCCTGTTTGTTTTTAGGACCGGTGCCTCGTGGACCGCTTTCGCTTTTTCTTTTGTTAGATGCCCACCGGTTTCATCAATGAAGAAACACAGGAAGTCTACATGAATCCCTTTGAAACGACATGTTTTAACCGGAGACCAGCATCAGCAAGATGATGTAGAACCCCGTGAAGACGGCCAACCGACTATTTCCTGCTGCTTGCAGCAATAAGGACAACGCCGAAATACAGTAAAACGCTGCTGATCCCCTTTAAGAGGTCTTCTATGAAATTGTGGTAGATTCCGGGCGCCTGGCTCACGCCAAACTGTAGTTGCTTTACGCATAATGCTCCTCAATGAGTTTTGATTTCTTGTGCGTCTGCCGTCGTTTTGTCGACCACCAGCTGCTTGTAAGCCGGTACCAGGTCTAGTTTTGCAAACACTCTTCCCCTGAGAGTGGTGGTACGATAGGGTGCACCACAGCTATTTAGAATGGCCGAAAAGAAAATGCTTCGTTAAGACTGCACTTGTAGTCTCCACGCATTTTGATGTCTCTGTTTGTTCTAATGGCCGTCACTATATGTATTTCCCACTTCAATTGCGGGATCGGCTCTAAGATGCCCTGCAACACAAGGCGGTCAGGTTCGAAGTAAATTTTAAGCTTGACCGCCAAAGGGTACCCACCGGGGTTTCATTCGGAGAGGAGCTACTGCAGGAATTCGGTGCAGTGACACCCGTTACACCCTGAGCTTTTCTGGTCCCTGCTCGAACACGCTGGCAAACTTGGAAAGGACGCCTAAACCCGAGCGTCCTGTAACCCAGATGCCTACTTTCCAAGGGTTCAAACCAGTAGATGCCGATAAGGCTTATAAGGCTTATCATTTTCCTGGCAGCCGGGAGAATAATTTCCCGAAATTCTACCGGCAGTCGCCTGCCATTAGCAGTCTGGGATCATGCGAGAACTGTAGGTAGACCTACTGACTTTATTATTCTCACTGCGTTTTGTGAAAACCAGTTTCATGGACATCTTTTCCCGGATACACGTTTCATGGACACACGTTTCGTCGACACTCGTTACGCGAATTGCACGCTGTAGAGGCATTTCGTCGCGCGTGTATTCCTGAGGCTAGCGCTCACTGGCCCAGCCCACCCGTTCACGCCACTTCGTGGCAACAGCTTACAGCGGCTCATTACAAAAAAGGAGGCTAATTTGAGCTGTCTAGGAAACATCGTGTGTCGATGAAACGATATGTTGTTGAAACGGTCTGTCGATGAAACGTCGTTCGATGAACTGATTGCACTGCGAATTAGTGGCGGCTACCGGTAAAATCTAGGGGAAATAATTCTGCCGGCTGCTAGGAGAATAGACACTACCCAAGAATTTCCCTGGTTGTTTGTTTTGCAACCTTCTCAGTTGCATAAACAGCTTCGCACATTACAAATTGCTTAGTTTCTACTGGTTTACGGAATTGGCTGTGTGTAATAAACTTCTAGAAGATTTGAAAACAATTCCTTGTGTATGTTTACCTGCCTTTTCGCAAACACCTGGGCGAGTACATTATTTTCTTGAACGGTTTCCTCGATGCTTTCAATAGGTTTATCAAGTTCGAAACGGCTAAATAAGATTGAGATGTCCAAACCTCTTTTATATCTAGATACAAGGTCGGCGTCTTTTTTATTAAGATGTACAGTTACAAATAATGTGTTTCTCATTTCATACGATTGCGGTGAAAAAAACACTATAGGCAGCTATAGCATGATAGTAAAGGGAACCATAGGACGAGCTATAGAATAAGCTATAGCAGACCACACAGAAGGCTATTGGTGGCTAAATAAACTAAAGAAAAAGCTATAGGTAGCTATAGCACAATGAGTAAAGAGAACCATAAGTCGAACTATAGAATGGGCTATAGCGGACTCTACACAGAGGAATACGCAGCTAAAGAAACCAGAGGAAAATTCATAGGCCGCTACAGTGCGCTGCCTAGAAAGATCCATAGAGATCTTTAGAGGAGACCATACAAGAAGCTATAGACGGTAAAGGAACCAAAAGAAAAGCAATAGGCGGCTATAGCATCCTTTCTAATGAGATCCCTACAGTAAACTATAAAAGGTCTATAAATTTCCATTCAAAACGTTATAGACAATCATAGGGGAGACCATATAAAAAGCTATAGACAGCCATAAAATCGCCTATATCTAATTGGGCCAATTTTGTATAGCCGGCCAGACAAAGGATTTTCTATAGCCAACCATAAGCCATTTTTGTATTGGATTAGGCTGTTCGTCGCACTATAGTCCGTTGCAACTCAAGAAGATAGGGCGAGGGAAAGGAAGGCAGGGAGGAGGAAGAAGACGGAACGTTGGAGTCGAGAGGAGGAAACCTCCTCCTCTCTTTAGCGTTTTTTCTGCTTTCTTGTGCCCGGCCTTCCTTTCCCTCGTCCTACCTTCTTGAGTACCTTTTTAATTTAAACTGCTGCATCGGGATCACGTGGTTTATGTGCCGCGTTTGCAGCACGAGCAGCGAGAAGGTGATGAACGCGGTTGTCGTCTGCGAACGTCTTCGCGTTTTCGCCTGCTTTCCTTCTTGCCAGGTGAAAACGCAGCGCATGCTCACTTGAGACTAATTTCTGCTGGAAAGGTCCGCCATTAAATTGCAAATGCTCCCGATAGTTTGAGATGTGCCCTCTCTACAATCTACGCTCTTTATCTGACACTGATAGACCAACAATTATGAAACCCCGAGCTGGTTCCATATAAATAGGAGACAACCAGATAACCTCGATTTCCAACTGACCCTGAATAATTAAAACAAAAGCTTCAAACAAAGAAAATTTGTATCCACAGCTTTATTTTGTGTCCATGGGGACAGCCCTTTCTGAACTGTCTCTGAGACTGCTTCCTTTTTCAGAGCCTGATTCCAGTATGCTTTACTTTTATCGTTGGTACCGGGACATTTTCCAATGATTCGAGTCACACTCAGGTTTCTTCGAGGTTGGAAAATCTCAAGCCGGTGTTCTACTTTCTTCAACCTAAGTCCCGATAAAATCCGACTTTTCTCCCGACACCGATAACCGATAATTGACACCAGAAAAAAAAAACGACTTTGTAGGAAACAATAAATCCTCCTCCTCTCAAAAAAAAGAAGAAGAAAAACACCCTAAAATTGAAAGGAATGAAAACCCCGAATACATGGAACCCCAGTTACGAGCGAGTTTAATAAATAATGAAACAACTTTTTCAAAAGGGTCTCCCAAAAGCGCAGAATAGAGATGACTCTTGCGAATAATTTCTGACGTTGTCTAATTTTCTCCAATATGTAATCTAGCGGTGAGGCTCCAAAATCACCAGCTAATTGTTCAGCTCTTTGTTGATACTGGCCAGAAACTCTACATAAATGTGTCACGTCATCCTGCGCTAAAAGAAGAGCCATAAAAGGTGTCAAGTTTAGAATGTTTCCTGCCATATTGACACTCTGGCATCTTACAGTGGCGAGGCTAATATCAAAGGCGATAAGGACCCCAATTCCTTTACCTTTAGTGGATAATGAAGAAGCTTAATTTTTCTTGAATGCGTATTTAAGCATGAACAAAAAATGACGAACGGCTTGATACTTCCTTGGACATCATTAGGCAACATACGTTGACATGTTACTAAGTCAGAATTTAAGAGCTTCACATGTTCCCGAATGCTCTTGAATGTTTCAACGAAAAAATAACTTTGCATGGCAGGAGCTAACGCTGCAAGAGGAAAAGTGACGGGGAGAAGGAACAAGAGTTTATGCACCGCCGGAATTGGACCATAGTAAATAGTTTGATACATTTAGAACGTTCGACAAATTGCCTGTGTGCATGTTCAGTATACATATAGTGTTCGAGATAGTATTGTGCACATTTTACCATTGTACGTTGACATTGAAATAATAGAATATACCATGAAAAAATGGTCTTCCCAACTATCGCAAGTACTAGGGCCCATGTGAATCCCGGAAAGGTTCACACGGGTCCCTGTAGGGTTCGAGGCAACAACCATGTCAAAAAAGGCGGGACACCCTAACATTCTATTCGCTTTATCTTTAACAATCATTGAACGCCACTTAAATTTACTGTAATACTCAGCAGTAACATGCTATTAAAACAAGAGTATGATTTATTACGTCATCTGAGTGACCTTCGCATGCGAGAAATCAGAATAATATTACTGATGTAATCCCAAAACACATGACCTGTCTTGAACATCATTTTTTGTTCTAACTAGAAGAACACCATGCATTTGAAAGTATTAAAGTGACGCTTAGAAATGTTGTAGGATGTGCTATAAAATAATCTGAATAAATTAAAAAAGCGAACCCGGCATTAAGCAAATCTACTTTTATCAATTGAAAGAGATGGCTCTTAAGGTTTGAGTGTATAACTATTAGACAAAAATTTTAAAGTATGCTTGGCTCATACACATCTGAACTAAATGTGTGCGTGTGTGTTTTTTTATGGCACACGCAACATCAAGGAGGGACATGGTTACAGTACAGGGACGACACATTGACCACGGTAATTTAGGTAAGAGACTGGTGTCATATAACGTAATTTCATGTAAAACTTTGGACCAAGCAATTTTCAAGCCAGTAAAAAATATTAAATATTGAATCAACACTCTAAACTTACATTGCGATCCCTTACATTCATTCATACTTTGCGTGCCCGGTCGGGGGTGTTAAACCTTGCTATTCCAGGGTACGCGTTCATTGCCGCGGTATGTGGAAACAGAAGAGTGGGTTTAGGAGAAGACAGGGCCGGTACCTACGCTGGAGTACGTGTTATGGGTCATGAACTTGGACATTTGTGAGTATTTTAAATATTGTCCTTCATTGTTTTTACGCTTGTTATAATAAATAAGATAATAGTTACATTATACTCATACAAAATACATGGCTGAAGGGTTACCTTGTAGTCTTCAGCTAACTCTTGAATGTCAAAATCATCCTGGTGTACATTTCATGGAAATAGTTCAAGTACTTTAGAAACTGAATGCGTGTAAACTTCTGACTTCCGTCGAACACCAAACGATTCGTACTAATTGCAACCTGTCAGTATAATATTGTTTAGCAAAAGGCAATGTAATCTGTCAATATATTCTCAAAAATTCAATTTGTTTTCGGGTGGTAACAAAAATCATATTATGAAATATTACACAACAAGCATGGTAAATTGATGAAATGTACGTTATAGGTAAAATGAAGTCTTCTAAACCAAATAATGTACATTGCAAGTCGTCTTTTGACGGAAATGCCAGACTTTTTTGTTTAAATCTTTTCTGCACATTGTCATTCACATTATAGAATATTCCATCCAGTCAAGTAGATTCAAAATATACCTCACTCCACAGAAACATGATGAGGCTAATAATTTCAATCGTTTACATATCACAGAATGGGATGTCCTCACGACGGCGATCGCGCACCCCCGAACTTGGAGGTCCCGGATCTACACAATGTCCTTTTAACGACGGATACGTCATGAGCTACTCCTACATCAATACAAACCAATACAAATTCTCCTCCTGTTGTGACTACCTGATGAGCCTTATGAGCTGGTATGATAATTATGTCCACTTCACACCTTTTTGTACTATCTCAAAAACACTGTATGTTGCCGTAAATTCAATATTGGGATACTTCAGGGGTATACAAGTAGATAATAGCATTCATTTGTGAACGACACCCTGGTCTTAGCGTTATGCTGTCTACAAAGTGTGCTCGAAGGGTCGCATTATACTTACCTTCGGCGAATCGAAGCAGTAGTAAATATCTAAGCCGTTTCTCTCAGTTGTCACTTAAGCCTTTCCATTCTACAGTTAAAAGTGCTGGAGTCAAACCTTGTCCTAATTGTGGCCTCTAATCGTTCAGGAGAGGCTCGAAGGCCGAATACTCATGGTCACTGAGAGTCCACGAATACCGGGCGTGGCGAGTCTCCAGGATGCCATTATCGCTTCGCAGCTAATTTAATTGTGGAACAGCCGATAAAAACTACCGAAGAAGAATCACGAGAAAAGAAACGCCAAGAGAAAAAGCCACGCCTTGTATTTTTAGGACAGTAATAATAAAATAATAATAATAATAATAATAATAATAATAATAATAATAATAATAATAATAATATTAATAATAATCTTTATTTCCATTTAAAGAAATGGTGGAGCAAAAGAGAAAAAGCTTCAACAAGAAGCTTTTCTGGCCCTGAGCCTTATCGGCATCAATTGAGCAAACAGTGTTCGTGCAATAAAAAAAACACACAAAAATTCAATCCTATACCGAAAATATACATTAGCAAATGGAATAACAGAAACAAGACACAGAACGCTCAAATATGTAAAACAGATGTTCCTCAACTCTTTAGGAAATATGGTTTCTAGATTTTTATTTTTTTATTCAAAATTGTTTAGAAGCTTTTGAATTATGTACCGAAGCATTTGCTGCCCATCATTTGACCTGCATGTGGAAACCTTCCAATAATCATTATGGAGGGTCAAGTAAACCGTCATATTTTTTTCTAATGCAACTATCTCGCCGCTGAGAATAAAATGCCTTAATTTCTAAGCAAATCAGAGTTCCAGAGGTGACACTTCACCGAAACAGAGGTGCTAAGAAGGCCCAGATTGTTGAATGTTTACCCTTAAGTTTACATGTAAGAGTTGAAATCCCACTCTTACAGGAACCATTTAACGAATTCACTCAAGAGTCGGTAAACCCGTGTACGAAAAATGGCGCCACACTCCTCATCCGGTGGCATGCCAGGATGCGGCGAGCTTATCGATAGTTATTAAGAGCTTAGTGAGATGCTGCCAAAAAATTCTAGCTTTGATTTCATTGTCTAAGTTTTAACCTCGTTCTGGCCGCACCATGGAGACACCAATATTTTACTCGAAAAGACACCTAAACATTACTTTAAAGGAATAAACCAAATGTCGTTACGTCACTCTGAACTGAAAAGTAGCGCCAATTCGCCGAAGTACGGCGGCAAGCTGCGTGCGCACGAGCCCTGTCGAACCGGATTTGCCTTCTGTCTCGGCCTATTTACTTCTTGATAAAAAGCGAAACGAAAAAAAAAAAACTAGGAAAATAAACGGTTAGTTTGTAACGCGTTGACGACACCTAGTAGCGGAGCTCATAACCACGCCTGTCACCAAGCAGCTTTGCCCGTGCTGGGCCAACTGACGTCACGTCTCTCGTAATGCATCCCGCTCTCTCATGGCTGATCTCCGAGTGCTCGTTGGAATCGATCCTTTGGAACGACAAATATATTCATCTGTTCAAAATACAAGCCTGCGAATGTCATTAGCATACAAAGATGATCACGTTTAACTTATGTCTGAACGTGGGTGGTACATTTTAACTTTCGTTCATCATTCCGTTAAGAAATTGGTCGCGTTTCAAATCTTGAATTCTTAACATCACCCCGCAGCAAATGAGAATGCGGTATTAGCATGTGAGAACGCTAAATAACTAATCATAAAGCAAGAAAGTTGAATGTATCTGCAAGCTGTGTTTCTGAAGACAGAAACACTAAAATTCTAAAATAAAGTCACTGAGACAGTGACTTTATTTTAGAATTTCAGTTTGCACATTTTGTCAAATAGTTATAAAAATACGCAAGCTTCATCATGCTGACAATGACTCGGGGGTCAAAAAACATGTCCCGCACAAACCATACACACTTAATTTAATTTTGTTTTCTTGCTAAATCTAGCAGAGAAAATGAATTATTTTATTAGTCCTGTTGCATTAGGACACGTGACTTTATTTTCCCCGCTAAATTTAGCCGGGAAACTGGATTGATGTTTATATCACGTGACCTAAATATTACCGCTACAATTTAGCGGGTAAAAGGAATATTTTGCGCTACACTTGGGACCATTAAACATGTTTCTGTGCGGCCATTACACACACAAAAATTATAGTGTGAAAACTGTCTCATTCCTCCCCACCCTCCCCCATCTTTGTATATCACTATAATACGAACTTACGCGACTGGCCATGGACAACAAGCACCAAAGCTTGGTTAAGTGATCAAATCTGTGCAATATAGCAGCCAAAATTAGGCTTTTTATGTGATAATTTAGCGCGTTAAAGTAATCAAACTAAATAAAAGATACGTTGATTCTCCACAAGTATCTTTTCAATAAATTTCGTCGTTTAGCAAAAGGTCCAAGGAATAAACGAACACAAAAGTCGGTCAGCTTCCCGTGTTCGTCTTTTGTCTTCCATGTACTACGTTTTTTAGCTTCTTATAGTTCACTCTCTAATTCATTTTAAATAAAATCCATGCGTCGGGTTTTAGGTCGCCCCTAGGGGCATGCCTCCACAAAAAGAACGCCAAATCGAAACTAAAAGAAGTGGGAAACAGCTTGCCCGGGAAGGGCATTAAAAAGACAACTCAATGCAAGTTGGCATTTCCTGATATGCCTGAGACCTACTGGATGCGGGTATATTCTTTTTCTTTTTAATTTAAACCGTACAAAGTTAGTTCGCTATTGTAAAACGTTTTCTTTTTTTTCAGAAAAAGAAGATTATAAATTGCGAAATGCAATGTTTTGTGCCAAAACGAGTAGTCGGCTATGAGACACACGTAGAGCTTGTACTGATGGATGGCACGTTATGCAACAGAAAACGACATGTGGGTCCTCCCGTACCTCTCTTATTCGCAACTCCAGCGACCTATAGGGGGCGCCACCACCAAACAAAGATGGCGGCTGAGTCCAGGTCGCGTCGGCTCGGCCGGGCCGCCTGAACGGGTGGCGCATTCAATTTAACAGATTTTCTTTTGTTTAATGCCCAATTTTATAGGTATTTGAACTGAGACGGTTTAGTGTAGCCGGTGCGCATAAACTTGCCAAGCATAGTTTTGTTTTGCCGGTGTTTTTTTGTTCTTTTCATGTCAAACTTTCGTTTCGGAGACTTCGTTGAAAACCGAAACTATGGGCTCCAGAGAAACGGTAATAGACTCTAATTAGTTTTGATCATCTAAGGAAAGCGGCGATGGCTACAGAATTGTTCCACCGAGAGTAATTTTTAGCTAACTCGCATGCCTCGACCATGCGACTTATCTGTCCGAGAAATCGAGCTTTTGTGCGTATCCACGTTTAAGAAACAGCTCCAGTCGTCTGCTCGGTCAACAACACAGGCTGCAGGAAAATTACGAAAATTAAGCAAGCGCTTTTTGAGCCAAGGAGCATGTTAACCCGCTGGCGCTTCACTAAGCAGCTGATACTCGTATTTCAGTACAGGTTTTAGTAGCAACCGAGAAGTAATTTTGACGAGCGGGTTATGTATTATATTCCGTACTATGTCCCACTAAAGCGATATCAGTATATCCTTCGGGTTGAAATATGAACTTAGTTGACTAGCTATTACGTGAACTGCTGAATAAAAGTATATTTGACAGACAGAGAGATACTACTTAAACTTAGCCAAATGGTTCTAGCCGGTAGCACGGAGACGAATGCGGACAAACTGAGGAGAGTCTTCATCGGAGATTCACTCAGAACATCTCTGCATTGAACTTGACTTCGAATCCTGAACGGAGAAAATGAGTATTTTTTGTGGCCGGTCAACCTGAGCAATGTAGACATATATTGCTGCTGGCTTCGACGGGGGTATAATATAAATATTGGAGGGGCGATAGATCCTAATGCCGTGACAGCTTCTAACTTTTTGAGACGCGTCCCCCACCTTTTGAAAGCAGATAATTTTCCTCATTAATCATATGCAGCGAGCAGGTTTTCCTGAATCAAGTAATTGCGAAATCAGCCCAACTCCTTCAGTGTGGTCTAGAGGTTTTTTCGGCGAAAAGCAGCCAAGATGAATAGCCAACGCACCGGCCGGCGTGGGTGGCTCAAACTTGAAGCTAATCGAGCACAACCAAACTCTAGAAAAGCAGCCATCGAACCTTCCCATTCACTTGACTGCAACATTGGTGTTCCCTCCAGTGAACCACCTCGCGTGTCGTCCTTAGTCCACTGTTCTACATCCTTATAAAGAAACCACTTATCAGTTACCAAGTAGTCGTCACTTTGAATGCGATTCAAGACAGACAAGAAATCAAAACGTTTTTCCGTGATTCCTCCCCATCCAAGAAATCGAAAGAACGCGACCGTGTGTTGTGGAGTAAACGGGCTTTCAAACACGTGATGGAAGGAAACAATCTGCTGAGGCTTCACCACACTAATGAACACTCAGGCAAACTTAAGAAATTTTTGGACCTTCGTCAATTTACATCGTACACCACCGCGCGCCGACAACACGCGTCCACGAAAGCCACCAGAGACGCGGAGGGGCGCGGAGCGACCTGGACCGGCTGGTTCCCGGTTTTCCCGCTTGGCGGCGTCCGTTTTGCTGGAGTCGCGAACACTCTGTCTCACCTTTCGATGTACCGCAGGAAGGCTGCAAGCGCGAGCTCCTTGATCTGGGGCACATCTCGGCGGCACAAGCTCTCGTGACTGAAGAGCGGCTGCCAACGCTATGAGCTCGCGCTTCTAGCCTTCGCTGCGGTGCAACATAAGGTGAAACGAAGTATAGAGCATTAAGGCTGCTTCATATATTTTCATTTTTATGTGAGATTCACTGTGTTGGAGTCGCTTGTAGCCGTTTACGACGAGAGGACACACTGGCACAATGGCGCCACCTATCACGTAGACCTGGAACACATCCGATCGGCGTGTACCTATAGAAGGATTGTTTTTGTGACTTTGTGAGGTCAATTGTATTCACTCTCAATGAGAAATGATGTCATACTATTGATAAAATTATTTCAGGCACGGCGAAAGAATGATACAAAATATCTACGCATGTCCGATTTGTTTCAGAGCTACTCAATAGATGTGAAAAAAGTTTACTCTGGCATAACTCAGCAACAAAAAATATAACAAAATATTGTCATAATATTTGTTGTTGAGTTAAGCCAGAGTAAAGTTTTTTCATTATGACCACCCCTGGCTTTTGGAACCTATTTGCATTTCAATAGATGTCGCCAGAGTGTGTTCTCTCGTGCGGCTGAATCGCAGTCAGTCACGCTCGAACGCAAATATGTGAAACAATTCTTTGTAGTCCTATGAACGCAGTACGTGACGGGCTCCTCTAAACCTGAAAATTGGCAGGCGAAAAGAAAATTGAATTTAAAGACATTAAGCCTGGAAGACCCATGGCACTGACGCTTGTATTCTTCAATGCGCAAGGATGCAGGTGAAAGGTTCTGTTGGGATGTTAGAAATACAAATTAAATTATTGAAACTTAATTTTTTTAATGTCGAATGAGAGAACTCGGCAAGTTTGTTTTCCGGAGTAACTCAGAAATCTCAAAAACTTCAGAAGCTGCCAACCATTCTATCCTTGCACCCTCTATAAACTGAACGGGAAATCGTATTGCCATAAAAAAAGGGCCCAGCTACTTCTGTTGCGGTAGATAGTTCAAACTTAAAACCGTCTTTTCATTTTTTTGGAACTTGCAGTACCAAGTATTTGGAAACGTTTATTTCTCTAATAATGTTACATTTACTACAATGCACTTATAAAAGAAAGTATTTTTCGGGATGGGGAAAGCTGGGAAACTAAAAACATACAGGCTGAACTATAAAACAAAATTAATAAATATTTTCTTTATTCAGTTATCGTCCTTTTGGTAACACATTTTAATAACGTGCCACTTATTAGGTGGCTAGTAAATAATATAAAACTACAGCCATAAAACGTACACTGTACGATGAGATACCAAAACGGTGAATAGGGATGGTGCGTTTATTGTTTCGAATAGATGCTGCGAAAAAATGTTTGCTTCGTAACGTCTGTGCTGATGTGAAACGAAAATCATAATATGAGTATATATTTGGAAGTTTATAGCTGAGTGTGGCAGTGAGGTCCAAATAACATGACGGCTTTTACTTTTCTTCTAGGTCTGTATTAACGGCCGCTGCAGAAAGGCGCAAAAATGGTATCTCCCCTAAATTGCAAAACTGTCATCGAAATATTTTTTTTTGACACGAACCACGTCTTTATACTAAGTCTGCGTCATTTATAAAAATAATACGTTGCAGGTTTAGTATTTTTGTCTGACGAATAAAGCATATAAAAGAAAAAATATTGCTCGTTTTACTGAAATAACTTTAAACCAGCCAAGTAACCGACAGCTTAAGAAGCGGGGGCGTGGTTCACGCTTTTTTTATCGTAATTTAATATTTGTCCTTTCCTTTGGCGTATGCTTCAACATTATGGACTGGTGAGTAAAACAATATTGTACTCGGTACACGCCACGCCTGGCGTCTTTCAAAGGCCGACGAACAACCTTGGTTTTCTGCAGGGAAGATAATCCTCTTAGCGCTCCCCCTCTCCCTAGCTGCTAGGGCAGCCAAGTTGTGGTAAGGTAAAAAGTGCAGAGGATATTGGAGAGGAGGAGGTAAGCAAAAGTGGAAAGCGGGGAGTGTGCGGCGCCCTTAAAGGTGTCAGTGCTCATAGCGGCTCTGCAGCCAGTCTTAATGATAAAAAATTGCTATTCCCATTGTTCTGACAAATTTGATGCTGTTCGTCGACAAAGTAGTAGTTGTTTTATCTAAGGCTCAAGTTAATTGAATTTTCAATAAGAGGTTGGAGCGAAACTGTATTTGTATTTTTGGGCTGTATTTTTTGGCCATACTTCGTTTCCTGCTGGTAGATATATATTTTATGTAATCGGCCACTCTGAATTTAGTTACGTATGCCACATCGGCTGAAATACACACAAAGAAAAAGTAACGCAGGATTAATTAGCATAAGAACAAATGTTTTGCGCTTTCTAAAAGTCATTTGTTGCAAGATGTATATGAGGACAAATTGTTTCGGTACCGCTGTCGGCCGCAGCAGTTTTCTATTTATTCCTACCTTATAGTCTTCTTTAAAGTGAAGTGAGCAACAACAGTTCAGGATATTGGCTGTCACTGGCCCTTTTTGTCGATGACTTGCTGTGCGATGTTCCATAGCCCGAAATCTCGAATCCTTTCTTTGGACGTCAGCTCGTTGTAACGCAGATCACGGTTTCCTGCCGCTTTTGATTTGCAACATGGCACGCCACGGTTTCTTAAGAATTGCGTGCCTTGTAATTCACGTGAAAGCCTAGACTGTTAGAATGGCTCTAAAGAACGACAGATCAATGAAGCTACTCACGCGGGCACCGATAAAAACGGTGAAGGGACAACAGTGCTTCTAGATTGGCCGCGTTCACCAATTGAAGTGTGGGGCTTCGGAACCACCATTGCTGAGGCGTGTTCAATTTCTTTGGAGGGCTCAAACAGGAAGCGCGACTTTTATGATTCGAGTTGAGGTGTAGAGTGACAGACTGCCTGAGCACTGCGGGGCGGGGTAAAGTCGCCGATAAAACTGCTGGGTAAAGCGGCTGGATTTACAATCAGTGCCGTAAGTGAGGCGCGATTGCAGCAGCGATCTTAAACTGGTCAGAAGCTGTGACCACACATTATAAGTGTGACTTGGTGGCGCGACTCAATTGCGAACGTTTCTATTGGTTCTGTTTCACTTTGAATATTGTGACGCAAGGCAAGGCCCCTTGGTCCCCAAGTTATGAATAAATAACTTGAGACCTTAGAGAAGGTCATCTGATATAACCACAATTTGTCCTCGAGCGCCTGATGGTTTACACATCTAGATACAAAAGGATATACAATGTTCCTTTTTAATGGAAAAGATTGAAGTGGAACAAAATTACTATCTGGATTGTTCAAAGCTTTTTGTTTGTACGCTAGACCAAAATTATATTTTAAAAAACTTGGTATTTGATTAATACCAAATTTTTTCAAACAACAGGGCTTATTGACTGTCATACGTCGTGATTTCTTATGGGGAAATGGTAGGGTAAATCAGTCATCTTGGTTTTAATTATGTATTTCATAAACTACTGCATATTCTATTGTGAAACTTTATGTAGAAAATGGTTAGACCAGTGGGGTAAACGTTCTGTTAATTTTTCGTGAAAGTATATAATTTAAAATCTTATTAGCAACTGACTGTCAAGTTTCAGGATGATTTTCATTTTTTAATTTACCTTTTATCAGAAACAAAAGATAGAAGGACAATTTAAATTGGCACGTGTCTTTCCCATATTGCTGGATTGAAACTGAATCTAAAAAATAAGTTTGAACGTACAGCATTCAAAAAAGCATGATATTTTCACTTGTCATGAGCCTAAGGGTGAACTTTATTATTTTATTTTTTAACATTGCAAAGTAGTGAATTATTTAAACACTTATTTTCAAACTGCTGTCAGTATATTATGATATAACCTGTAAACGTTCTAGTGCAATCGGATAAGTAGTCTCTCAGTAAAGGTATATCAAAGGTAAAAACAAAATTACAAAAATGTAATTAAGAGAAAAATACAAGGTAATGTCTCCAACTTTGTCGCAAAGGCTCATAAGGCTTAGGCAGAATAGTAAAATGTCCTTTCTTGCTTTATTTTTAGCCTCTCTAAAGCCAGGCTTCACTTTCCTCTTCCTCCAGCGTCGTTCTTTACCTTCCCTGTGTTAGGGCCTTCGAGGTATTAATCAATTGACAAAGAAGGAAATATAAAAACACGTGCATCAACCAATTTTAAAAGCCATGGGACGGAGATTTTAGCCCCCTATTTAAGTGACTTGGAGCACTCGTTCGTGCTCGCCGCTTCCCGGTATTGCTTCTCAGACAGCATATAATTTTTGTTTGAACAAAAATGTTCGAACAAACTGAAAGACATTCGTTTTTGTTTTACTGCTTTACCACAGACAGAATGAGTGACGTTTTCTGTGGTTGAAAGAGAATATGAACATGAGAGACAGTGCTGTTTCCCGTACCAAGAATCTGTAATTAAAGCGACCAGAAAACGTAGGGGTATAAATGAGACAGCATAAACGAGCGTAATGTATTTTTTTTCGTGAAAATTTTAACTAAATTTTAAAATCAATTTTCTTCCATAACATTTACACTGCATCTTCCCACCGCATGCATTTGTAGATTACATGCATTTGTGCGACCTAAATACAACACTTGTTCTACTGCTGCTCATATTTAATTACTAATAAATTCACACCCATCCACACAATGTTTTTTTATAAATAGATGGCCAGTAATTATAATTTAAAAATATTGCCAAACAACCCCCCCCCCAAAAAAAAAACAAAAAACAACACGCAAAAACATGGTGCTGATTTTTGCGTCACGTCTCATGCTTGCTTTGTTGTCAATATGTACTGATTCGTTCATGTAAGCACTCAACGGCCCCCAATTCGGCTGCAAGTGCCTCCCTTTGTCGGTGCCTGGCCATGAAAAGTCCCGCAACCAGATATCCTAAGTTTTTCATCGGACAGAACCTTCTGATATCGGAGATCTGGGTTTCTTGCCACACCTGATTTGTAACACGGCACGCTGGAACGTTTAGGCATGTCGTGCCCCGTAATCACCGTGAAAGCCCATCAACAGTTAAAATAAGTGTAAAACGCCCGCGAAATCAGGCTACTCACAGGAGCGCAGTCAAACGTCATTAATGACTAAAAACGCCGTGACTTTGGCTGCGTTCAACACTTGCACCACGACTTTAGCTTTCGCTGTGCTACCCATATGCAACGCCCCTACTATCCGTCACGGAAAACAAAATAACGTCTCACCCTCTTTGTTCAAGGAAGGAATCGGCAGGCCGCTCATGGAGAGTATGCGTGGGTTAGACTTTATGTGTGAAGGAAGGAGGGGGATGGCGATGTGAATTTGGCGGGAGGGGAAGGATGGTCTTGAGAGAGATGTGTCATGACGAATGAATGTGACGTCACAACCGAAGCATTGCCCAGACCCATTTCGTCGACATAATATTTTCCATTTCACAATAAACTAAACATCTTTCCTTAAAACACAAGTTGAACGACGTTAGAAAAAAGAAAAGAAATCCTTGGGAGACTGAGGGAGAGATTGCCGTCCTTTAAATCCGCCTTGCAACCCAGCGTGGAAAAAGGATTAAGCCGTCGAGCCTTCAATTTCTGTAGACACTTTTACTTTGTTTCTCGACTCGAATGAGCGACTCGTCGTACTATTTCGCAGTAGAAGATTATCGCCAGCCATTTTAGCTCTACGCAAATACATTCTACACAATGATAATTACTCTTTAGGACTGCTACTAATGACGAAAAATTTAATCGCAAAAAAATTAAGAATTGCGGCAACGCAAATTGTGCTTCGGGATTAATTTCGGGCACTGCAATGACCTTAAATACGTTTGAGATAGCTTCGAAGTCAGTAGAGCCCAGATGGCAGACGTCGTTCAGGTAAGTCATGATGTGTCGAACCCTGTCAGAAAGTTCTCATTTCATTGTCGTTTTTTTAGAACAAGACTTCCTAAATGTACTCATCGTGTTCCTTCGAAATGAACCAAAATTGGTCTCGGCTAAGTACAAAATAAAAAAAGAGGTCGCGGGTTTAAGTTGGCTTTGCCGGTGTTGCTCTACAAGGCGTCCACGGCGTTGGGTTACTTTTTTTTTTTTTGCAACGGCCGATATTTTAATTTTTGCTCCTGTGATGAACGGAAGACACACACCGGTAGGGATGAGTGAATTGCTTCCTGATATTCTCCTGCTTACCTTGATACTATACATATGTTTACTAATACTGTACATGTTATATCGAATATATTACAGAGGAACTTGAAGGAGCCGTATAAACAACATAGACACCGACACAAAAAAGTGGAATAATGATACAAAAATACAGTTGTGTACGGCATGTCAAAGGTTGGTGATAAGTGCCACTGTATGTTTTTAAAGAATGCTTCCATAATCTATAGATTACACCCCTCAAACATTTACAGTTCTTCCTCGGGCATCATATAAGAAAGGGGCACAATTGCTTATGCTACGTTACAGATGTTACAGTCGCTTGGTTGCCAATAAAACTCGAAGTTGATCTCGTCGGAAGCAGACGTGAACTCCCGTAACGTAACGTAATGTAAGAAAATCGTGTGCGTGAAGTGCCTTTGAGTCTGAAAGCATTCAAGGCTTCCAATAAAGACGTCACAGATGTGTCTTAACACAGTTTTTCACAGCGCCGCTACGCAGCTGGAGCAAGAGGTGTACTGACGCGCGGCGTGGAAGCGTAAGTTCAACCAGATGCCACGACGCAGCTGGAGCGAGAGACGTGTTGATACGCAAATCCGGAGCGCTACTTCAACAAGACGCCGCAACGCAGTGGGAGCGATAGGCGCGTTAATACGCATAGAGGAAGCGTGACATTTACATGACCCTTAGACGCAGCTGGAGCGAGGTATGTTGATACGCAAGGCGGAAGAGAAACTTTAACAGGACGCCCCAACGGAGCTGGAGCGAAAGACGCGTTCACTCGCAAATCGGAAGCGTGATTTTAACAAGACTCCACGACCCAGTTCAAACGAGAAGTGAAATGAACCATAGTCAGTGGGCGAAATCTGCGGCAGATGCCATTTCTATACGCATTTTAGCGTGATTTTTTTTATCGTATGCATAAGCAAAAAATTGCACTGATCCAAATCCATCATCCACATTAATTTGAATTTAAAAATAATTAACTTATCCGGCGAAAAATATTCATAATCATTATTTAGTCTCTGGAAACCTGAGAGACACTGAAACACGGGGCATGAGTCACGAAAACATTATTACCGCTGTGTTACCAAGGAGGGCGTGTCATTAGCCGATAACAGCACCTTGAAATAAAACTCGGGGCCAAAAACGTGAACATTAGAAAAAATAATGAAATTTCGTTTAAATTTTTTTTTAAAATTAAGTGGCGCATTGGGGCACGTATTTTGTTTCTAAATATGTCTACAGAAAGATGAAAACAAATTTGCGCTATATTTACGTGATTTTACGCAGATTAGAAGGTGGTAGCCCACTTTAGGCCGCGCCCAGGAACGCAGCTCGCTACCCTCCATATCTCGACTCTAATCAATTGGAGAGGTTATTGTTTTGTGGCATGTTCGTTGTAAATTTTGTTGCCGCGACGCAACAGGTCTTTTTTTTTTTGTGTCATGAAGAGTGAATAGTGAGCCATTGTCTAGGTTGACCGAAATCAGTGTAAGGCCCTCTTCCTCTTTTAATTTCTTTTTTTAAATTGCTTCACAATTCTTTTTTTCTCTCTCTCTTTTTTCCCAAAGCTGCGTTGGCCTGAAGGACGTTTCGGGGTTCGCGGCATTTATTGGAGGGTGTCTTTAGTATAAGAAGTGGTAACGGCGCTTACAATAAAAGGGAGAAATATCAATTTTCAATTCAAATTCAATTTTTTCCAACACAGTGTTGGGGGTCCCCGGGCAAGAAAGCTGTCGTGGACAGCTTGAGAGTGCTTGCGGGCTTATACAGAGAGCAACGTTTTTGTGAAAAAATACAACAAATATGACGCGTAACAATATTAGTACCTCTAAACACCATATGAATATATATAATTTTATAGGGCGCATGTGAAACACCATATAAGAAACTACCAACAGTCGACGGAATTATAAACGACATTGGTCAAATTTTTTCAGACTGGAGCAAAAATTACAATAAAGGCTTCAACGCCAAAACTTTCCCATATACAAGATAGAGACTAATGCATTATCATTTAATGTTTACAAAAAGATATCGCATTTATTTTACTAGTAAATGTATCAAAGTTAATATTTAGTTCTAGATACTTTTTAAAATAAAAGTTAGTTATATGTCAGCGACTGCGAGAAGTATTCGGCGCGCCGGCTCGGCGCTAACCACCCTGTCACAGCTGCGGGTGCGAGAGTCACTTATTTGTTTCGATAGGTCAGATATCATTTTTAAAAATGATCTGGAACTTTCATTCTACAAGAATAAAGAATGCAATAAACGAAATTCATAAATATTTTTACGCCTATTATACCATAATGTGTAAACAATTGAGCGGTTGATGGTAAGCGTGGCATATTAGATAATATATCGAATTGTTTTCTTTTAAAGAACAAGGATGGTGCGTATGTTTCTTGCTGTGGTCGTGCCCCATACGAGCGTGCAGTAATTTATGTTTGAATTGAATAGGGCGTGATAAATTCGAAGTGTTGAAGGTGAACATTTGAGAGAAGTCTCTCTGGTTGGGGAGCAACAACAACAATAATAATAATAATATTAATAATAGTTTGAAGAATTCAAGGGAGAATTCTTCAAATCAGTCCAGTGGAACCGCAATGGGTGCCTCCATTTCCGTCACAACAGCGAACCTATGTATGGAAGCCATCGAGGAAAAGGCGCTACAGTCATTTCACACGGCCCCCAAGGTGTTCTTGAGGTACGTAGATGACTGCTTTTGCATCCTGAAAACGTCGGAAGTGGACACGTTCCTTACCCACCTCAACTCCAT
Organism: Ixodes ricinus; assembly: GCA_037355805.1. Classification (NCBI taxonomy): domain Eukaryota; kingdom Metazoa; phylum Arthropoda; class Arachnida; order Ixodida; family Ixodidae; genus Ixodes; species Ixodes ricinus. The sequence goes on from JAZHYW010003107.1 coordinate 77,405, forward strand.
TGAAACGTCTATACAATTCACCGTGGAGCATGAAAAGGACAATACCTTACCTTTCCTCGATGTGCTCGTCAGAAGACAAAATGAGGAGCTCCAGTTTTCTGTCTACAGAAAACCGACACATACTGGACGTTATCTCCATTTCCATTCCAATCACCCGGCCTGTCACAAAGCATCAGTGGTCAGAACGCTTTTATCCAGGTCAGAAAATATCTGCTCATCCGAAGCTGACCGTAAAAAAGAGGAACACACCATCTTCGCCGACCTACAACGTAACGGTTATACAAGCAGCTTCATCCGCCGCATTGCGCGTCATCAAGCCCGAGATCGCCGACACCTGCAACTCCCAGCAAGCACACAGACCCGTCCTACCTCACGCATCAGCGTTCCTTACATAAAAGGTACAAGCGAGGCGCTGGCACGTGTACTGGCCAAAGAAGGGATCCAGGTGGCCCACAAGCCGATGTCTACGCTTGGTAGACTCATGCCCCGTCCAAAAGATCGCCCGCCTAAGGAAAGAGCACAAGGCGTCATTTATAAAATTCCCTGCGCGGACTGCCCGGTCGCATACATCGGGGAAACGAAGAACTTTCAGGAGAGAATCCGCCAGCATAAGAACGATGTTCGAAAGTTCGACCATGAACGAAGCGCCGTAGCCGAGCACTGCGACGTCAAGGACCACAGAATTGACTTTGCCAACACCAGCATCCTGGCTGTTGAGACCCATCCCAGACATAGACTTTTTATTGAATCCTGGCACATACAAACGACGCCAGAAAACATAAATAGATCCCTCGGCACTCTGCCGACCGTCTACGTGAACGGACTTCGCCACCTCACCGATGCAAAACGATGAACACTGCCGTAGAAGAAGAAGAAAACAGAATACTGCTCCTCAACGGCCATAGCCGCAGTCAACCCCTGAAGAAGAGACCGAGCCGGTCTCGAAACGTAGGGTTCCGCCTTTAAACGAGGATTTGGTTGGTGTATATTTCATTTATTATTATTCGAAGTGTTGCATTGTCTGGAAGAATGCGTTGACATCGTGACAAGGCTCCTGCCGTCGATGATAAGGACTTAGCCAAAGCTTCAATGTGATCTGTCGATGTCATATTGGCAGAAAATATAACTCTAATGATCCTTTGTTCAAGCTTGAAGGAGGATTCATTTTGCCTTAGCCTGTCGACCTGTAAGGTTGTCCCCTTTCTTACACTGTGTGATGGTGGTTATGGCACTTGAACTGTATAGACTTCGTCCTTCAGTGTCGGTGGTGACAACCTTGAGTTTGATACTATATAACAAGGTGGACTAAATACACGAGTAGAGTTTGAGATGTTGTCGCGTTTATTTTTTGTTTCTTCTACGTTTCGATGCTACTCTTCCTCCCCAGTCTCAGGTTAATTCAGCATGGTCAATATTCACCAGCTCGCGTGTACCATTACTGTATTTTTTTGTAGTCAGCATGACTACCCTGGAGAGAGCAACTTAAAAATTTATTCTGTCATATCTTTTTAAAACCAGAAGTAGGTCCCCATACCCGCATCAAAATCAAAATCAATAGGTAAATATAGAATTTTGTTTTATCTACACTCGTTTGTGCGCACAAAATATTCACTATTCATGTATGTATACTATTCGCGTCAAATACAACAAACTTCTCTTATATACACTTGGTTTAAAATACGTCAAGCCAGAGGCTTATATTCGTAAAGCAATAAGAATATTAAAATATACCCACCTGTTGTATGTTACATATTACGGACTTGTTTTCTCGTCGAAATTGATGGGTACTTTCAAGTTTCATGGGAAGTGCACCGAAATGTTTCTAAACTCATAGGAAACCTTTCGCATTGGTATGGCGCAAAGGCCATTTAAAATACAAAATAATTTTAAACAAATTTTACTTTTGAATTTTACAATGCGATTGATAGTGTCTAGGACTTCGTCAAGCTTGCCACAAGTTTACTGCTGTGCCTTCAGTTTGGATTAATTGATGTAATTATTAAGGACATATTAAAATTTCAGAGCGCTAGAATAAATACCTAATATTCTTCACCAAGAAATAACATTCTAAGTATAAAAGTAAACCTCAATTTTATTTGCTATAACGCAATTCTTTGAATTGGGCCTCGTGGTTCATTAAATCTTTCTGAAGAAAGCAAGAGCGTGGGTTTTTATGTTACAATTACTCGCGCAAAACGCATTACCTATTTTGTTTCTTATTGGGAGACCTATGCGCTGTTATAAGAACAATCTCTTAAATGTATACCTACTAACGAAAACTTCATTTTTCATCTTTATGTGAGCGAATGGTTGTCTAAAGCACACCCGAAAGTGTAAATTGACTCCTTAAAACTAACAAAAATATCATGCATTAAGGGAAAGACCCCAGCAAAGGGCGGTATAGTGAGCTAATCATGGGTTACATGGGTCATTGCACGAACTGTATCTTTAAGGTATATGTAATGAACATAAGTTATGCAGCTTATGCCGAATAGAAATGGGAAGCATATATATTGTGCAAGGAGTGTCACTATGAGAAACCCCAACGAGACGTGGACTGGGGTGTGAAAAATCCTGCATGGGATGGGGTTCAATAGGCCAGTTGGCTAGCAAGTCTGGAATTAACCTCCCACGTATTCACAACTGGGTGCTTTGGTATATTTGAAAAGTAATGCGTTTGTTTTTGGATTTCATACATCAATCCGCCTCTCGGGCTGTTGTTTAGAGTTGTGCTCTTCAACTGCGCGAACTGCTCTCTACCAACCGTATAATCATCAAGCGACGTCAAAATTTGATTATTGTCAAGAGTATGTTTGGTTTATGAAGTAGCTTTGGGTGAGAAATACACTCAAGTGCGTTGGTAAAATCCAAGACCACCACATCTATCTATCCGCCCTTATCAAGGCATAAACTTAGGACGTTGGTTACTTCTATTAGTTGTATTACTGTTGAACAACCACGCCTGGAACCATACTGATAATTTCCTACGAGGTTATTTTCCTCAACGAAAGTTATAATGTATTCAAAGATTTTACAACTTGTACTTGCCGATGCCGATTTTGTTATTGGAACTATTTTCCAGACTTCCAGTCACGTGGAAGACTCCCTCGAGATAGTAATTTTTTTTATAAATGGTGGCCAAGTATATAAAAAAACACTCTATATTAAAAGAAAACAAAAAAACACAACATCCTTACATAATTTTGTTGTTGTTGTGACAGTGTTGTTATTTCAGCGCGCTGGCCGGACAATTCGTTCAAGCGAAGACCATTTTTTCGTCGTTTTATTCGGTGTTTCAGCTGTTTAATAGTTCTGGTGATCTGAGGATTTTGTCTAGTGATCTTTCTGACACGAAGCGGAACAAAGCGATCTATGGTGGTCTTAGCTAGTGTTTTAAAAGCAGTTCACGTTTGTTCTGCCGTTGTGGCTCCTAATAGAACAAACTGCGCGAAGTCGGTAAAATGTAAATGTAACATGTCAAGTATACCTTTATTATCGGCACGAGGTAAATCTGGAAATGTGGTCTTCGCTGATGGTATCGAGGTTTGACCATTTAATTGGTACTGAAAGACTACCGTGTCATGGTCCGAGATGCCACCTGTTACTTCACATAAATAGTTCTGTCCTGCAAGTTGTTTACTGGGGAAAATGAAGTCACGCACTGATTCTAAATTACTATGTGTTCTAGTACCATCACCTACAGCTTGTGTGAGGTTGCGAAAAACTCCAAGGAGGGCTTGGGATGCCACGACCGCACCAGTAGCGCATATTTTCCAGTCTATTAAAGGAAGATTAAAATATCTGGCTAAACTTTACCCGGCTTTTCGGTTTTTATGAATCTACAAACCTTATCATAAAGATGAGCAAGATATTTCGTTCCTCATAGAGGTGGACGATATACAGCATATATGATAAGGACTACGTTCATAGATCTAATTTTACAAAACACGCACTCAACACTTTTAACGGTAGACATCAGAATACCCTCTATGCCCTTCTCAACTAGAATGGCGACATATCTTGCCTTCCACAAACATATTCTATATTTGTGGTAGAAGCACGAACTTTTTTTTCAAATGTTACGAAACAGAGTTGACGTTTAGAAACACTTGCTTCGTATGCACTTCGTAGGTTACGTGCTAAGTGCGGCATTACGTTTGGATAATGTCAGACCAGCTATTTCTTTTGTTCAAGACTTGTATTAAAAGTCAAACTCACTTTTCGTGAGAACAATACCACGCGTTATCCGGGGCATGTCTAAGGAGTTACCGTTGTTTTAAAGGCCAAAACTTACATTTTGACTCCTAGAAAAAGAAAAACTGCCTTAGTGAAAGCGAAAGGGCAATTTTAAATGCAGAATTTAATAATCATGGTACCCGATATCATGCTATAAATTCACAAAAACTTAAAAAAGGAAACAGACTGAAAATAACTGAAGGCTCTATTTGTGCGGTCTGTATGAATCGCTCCGTTGTAGCATGCCATATGAAGCAGCGGGAATGATAAACCTGGGACTTGCTTGCGTATTGGCTTTATAAAAATATTGCAAACAGCTAGTCAGTTGTGCTGCACACGTGACGCGTTCTAGCATCTTTAACCTTTAGCGATATTCTGTGTTTCCAGACGCCAGACGCCTACCACGGTGCTCTTCATCAGGTAATTTAGTACGCTAACCATATGTGCACGTGATGGTTGTTCCAAGAATGAAGCGATATTACCGCTAATCGGGATAACCTGGTGGCTTCCCAGAGCAGTCCATACCCTTGAGCTCTTTCCCTCATTGCGCACAGGTAGTGGAGATCCTGCTCGTCTCCCTTACTCCTCTTTGCTTAGCCCTCTGGTCACACGACCTCCACGTTAACCAATTAGCGTCGAGCACCTCTACTCCTCCTCTCCCACCTGTTAACTAGTCAGTGTCGAGCCTTGCGGCCACGCTTATGTCGAGGTTTGACGTTCGGACTTCACGAAGCGCGGAACACTTATCCAAACAACATTTCACATTAAAACAATTTCAACACCTGTTTCTAATAAAAAAGAAAAACCGTATTGCACAACCACGCGTATTGAAAAAAAAAGACTGAAAATGTTTAATACAAACGTTCAGCATTCTTTGAGCTCTTTATTATTCATAGCCACTGATCAAATAAGGAACAATTAGGGGACCTGTGAACTGTTGTCACGCTATACACTAACGACGTCCTACGTCTTGAACGAGCACTGACCTATCACTCAAAATAATATTCAATATTATAGCAGACACATTGTTGGCGACAGTTGAACTGCAATTAAAAGATACTGTAAACATGATAGACGCCATGCCAAATAGAGTTATTCTTTTATTGTAGTCATGGTATACAGCAAATAATTTATACATATCCGATTTGTACTTTGTAGCTTACCCTGTGATCATAAAAGTAAATAACAATAGTTTTTTTGTTTGTACCTGTGCATTTCAAACGCTCTCGATAAGCAAAGTGCAAAAACGAAGGAGCCCTCTGCTAATGAAATCCCGAATATGTATGTCTACGGTAATAAGGTTTCACAAAACTTAGGGCTTATAAGAAGCTAAAGTATGTATCAGCACGTTTTAGCTACTGAATTTATCAGTTGCAATAAGATATAATGAAACAATAGGTCATAGCCGCAGCATTTTTCAAGACAATGTGTAAAAACTGATACATATACTGTTCGTGCCGCCATGTTGAGTATTTTCTGCTCTTATGAGGGTATACCAGGTTTTAAGCTTACTGCTGTTTGGGGACAAACATAAAACTAAATAATTTTTAATGCGTTGAACATAATGGAATATTTGCGCACAAAGAGACACGGACAAAAGAGGAAGAAGGACCGCAGAACACAGGGGCCTGGTTTTCGCGATACGATATCTGGCCTCGAATGCACCGTGCGTATCCGGAGTCTCCGCGCGCACGACGTCCGCATATGCAGGCGCCGCGCATGTACGGACGTCGTCCTCGACGTCGCCCTAGAGGTCGTCCTACAGGTCGTTTAAGACGTCGTGTTTGACGTCATCCTACAGGACGTCGTTCTAGACGTCGTTCTAAACGTCGTTCTTGAGGTCGTCTAGAGGTCGTCCTTAGAGGTCGTCCTTAAGATCGTCCTAGAGGTCTTCCTAGACGTCGTTCTAGACGTCGTCTTTGACGTCATCCTTTAAGACAACGTCATCCTCTAAGGCGTCGTCCTAGAGGTCGTTGTCAGATCGCCCTAAAAGTGAAGAGGTCGTTCTAAACGTCGGCTTCTAGGATGTCGTTCTCGACGTCTTCCTAGACGTCGTCCCTGAGGTCGTCCTAGAGGTTGTCCTTGACATCGCCCCAGAGGTCATCCTAGAGGTCGTCCAAGACGTCGTCCCTAGTAAGCAAATAAACCCGCGCCGCGCATACACGGCGCGGCAGTATGCACACATTCACATTTGCGCCTAAGCTACGAAGCAATCACTCATGGCTGCGGCGCAGGTAGATAAACCCGCATCGCACATAACGTATTTACTCGAGTAGTAGCGGCACTGTTTATGAAGAAAACCTCAGGGTTCGCTTTTCCGCGGAGCACGCAGATTGCCAATCACCGTGATCGACAGCATGATTCCAGCTTTTTACAAGACAGAGATATCGTCTTCGTGAGATGACACCATCTGTGAAGGTTGCATTTTTATAGAGAAGCGTCTACTCGATCTGGTTATTCGCTATGCTATTTATGCGCACGCAATGATTGGCTGGTTATGTGCTCTTTGGGAAAGTAGGCACAAGGGCCTTGTTCCTAAACAGTGCGGCTATTACTCGAGTAAATATGGTACACGGAGACGCAGTACACACACATTCATATTTTCGCCCAACCTACACAGCAATTATCGGTTTGAGTTGCGCTAGTTGGTACATGGTCAATGATGGTGGTGAAACAGCTTGAACATTAAGCGATTACACAGAAACAGGACAAGCACACACACACACGAAGCTGCAATGATGGTAGGAAAAGAGCTTGAACATTAGACGATTACATAGAAACGAAGCAATCACTCAATTTCGAAGTGGGGCGCTGTAGTCGTGTTGATGGCAATGAATGCGTCCTAAACCATTCATAAAATAAAGTGTTTACTCAGAATTTCTGTGGTCGTAATCACAGTGAGTGTAGTCGTAAGTCTTATGACGAATTTTACCGCAATAGATAGACAAAAAACAAAGTGGTTTCATGCAGCCATTCTTGATTATTTTTTATCTCAATATTGCCCTAATTAAAAAACCAGCTTAAGCTGGTCCCAACCTGCCCAGTTTGTCATGGTGGTCATACTGGTTGATCTGGTCATAGTTGTCAAGTTGGTTAGTCTGGTTATAATGGTAATGGTGGTTGATCCGGCCTGAGCTTCAAGCTGGGTTATTGCCCCAGCATGCCCAGTTTGGGATGGTGGTCATGCTGGTTGATCTGGTGCGCAGCTTCAAGCTGGGTTATCGCCTTAGCATGCCCAGTTTGGCATGCTGGTCATGCTGGTTAAACTGGTCATGCTAGTTGACTTGCCAACCAGTTTAACCTGTTTAAATTAATACACAGGATAAACAAGCCAAGCTCGTCAGAAAAGCCGACCTGGCATCCAATTTATTATTTTCGTACTTGCGTCCCGTTCACATGAGCTCAGACGCTACATACCTCGGCGCTGAGAAAGTACTAACGGACGCGGAGACAGTGGTTCTCGGTGCAAAAAAACAAAACAATGTTACTAAAACAAGATTGCTTATTTCTCAGCACAAGAAATACTGAACACACCAAAAACAAAAACAAAAATAGAAAATACTACACGGATGAGAGAAGCGAGCCTGGTTCCCGCCAGTGAGGGGGGCGAAGCGGCCTCTTGTGCAGTCGGCAGAGGCGAGGATATCCATATGGCGTGAATGGCAATGGCGATACTCCTCGGTACCACCGTCATTCACGAGCACATACACGTTCGATGACACGAAGCGACGCCTCAGTCGGGGCGTCCGACTTATTCCCGCGCTAAACGGACTTCCGCTCGCTGTCTCCTCAAATCCCGCTCCGCTTCCAGCGTCGTTCAAGTAGACTCCAAACAACGCGCACACAGCCGACCCTTCGAATATCTGCCCAAGATAGCCAAACGTGTCTCCAATTCTAAGTTCCTACCACTCTCTCTCTCTCTCTCTCTCTTTTCTCGCACACAAAGGCAGCTCGCAGCGTGCAAGCACCCGGTCGTCTACCAAAAACGAGAGGACAAAAGAGCAGGACGTGGCTTCGTCCCAGCCTAAGCCGTCCTTGGCGAGCCCTCCCAGCAATGCCAGTTCGACCATCTCTAGTCGACCTTGGCGTGCGCGCTCCCACCAAGACCAGCTTGACCAACAAGATTATGAGTTCGACCAGCTTCACCAGCTTGTCTCCCAGCTTGACCAGCTTGTCTCCCAGCTTGACCACATTGGCTCCATGGAAAACCAGTTTGACCACCTTGACCAGTTAGGACCAGGCTGGGTCCCAGCTACACCAGATTGAATCTAAAACCAGATTCTTGTTAGACCATGCTGCCTTTTACTTAAACCAGACTGACCACCTCAAATTCTTGCTTGCCCAGCTTAAACCAGCTTGATTGCCAGTTAAACCAGTTTGAATACCACATAGATCAGTGTGACCAGCTTAGTTACCAGCTTTACGAGTTAGATTTTCATGGTTGTTTTTACAGTAGGGTGATAATCACCTATTTATATTAGGAAACAAATTACTGAATTATCTTGAATTCTCAAATGTTAGCAGATCTACTTTAGCGTTTTCTGTAAATACACCCTCCATAATTAACAGAACACAAGCAACGGGCTATATCTGACCTTCAATATTGTTCTAAACATCTAAAACGTATATATTTTTTCGTTTCTCCTTCATGGAGTCTAATGATTGGTTCCGACGCATGTGACGTATCTGGTCCGCTCACTCAAGATGCAGGCATCCTGTGAGTTCTTCGGTGAAAAGATATTTGTCGCTCTTGATTTTTTCTCTACCTCTTCTTACCATGACAGCTTAAATTATATCGTTATAGGCCAGCATTTGGACTGTATGTAACGCTTAACATATAAGTCAAACTAACTCATCTGATAACAAGAAAGACGCCAATTCACAAGTATTTATTTGTAACTTGGAAATATGGGCCACCTATATTAGGGATGCGCTATGAACCAATTTTTTAAAGAAAAGAAAAGAATACGAAGAATTTGAAACCAGCTTTTGAAAGGAAGGGTAGTATTTTTGATTACCACTCTCCCTGGAATTTTATAGTTTTAGAGGTCTACGGATTTCGGGAGCTAGAAAGTGTTGATGTAATTTTCAACCAGCATAAATTTGCAAAAAGCAGTTTGAAAAGTTGTTTTGTGGACATTCGAGAATGTAAGTAGGGATGTGGTCATACACAATGTAAAGAATGTTTCATTTCAAATCGCTATTCTGGCACGGATTCATTTAATTGAGGAGTGATGTATATATATATATATATATATATATATATATATATATATATATATATATATATATATATATATATATTAGGGGTGTGCGAATATTCGAGCAAGTAACGAATAATCTGCCTGCCACGCATTCCCCTATGAATATGTTTATTCACTGAGGAAGGCGTATGATACGTGCGGTATCGGTCTGCTCCGTTTCTACCTGTCCGATGGCAGCAAGACAATATCAGCTTCGGGTTTCTTTTTCAGCAAGCCCTTTGTTGTGTGTCACTTTTATAGCAATATGTGACGTAATTGCGCGTTCTATAAATTGACACAATAAAGTAAACCTCGACAGTGAAATATAAATATAAAATAAACTCTCGAGAGTGTTAGCTAGACATAAATGTTGTAAAATAGATAAATGGGCTAGTTGGTACATCACTGAATGGAAAGCGCCGAATAAACAAGGACGAAGAGGTGACAAAGACGAAGCGCACTCACAACTGAAGGTTTATTGAAACAAAACATCGACTATTAATACCGTCTATCTGGGTGTTGGCTCTGAGCCAACACCCAGATAGTCGGTATTAATAGTCGGTGTTTGTTTCAATAAACCGTTCAGTTGTGAGTGCAAGCTATCGTCTTTGTCACCTTCTTCGTCCTTGTTTATTCGGCGCTTTCCATTCAGTAATATAAATGTTTGAAAATTAAAGAAAAGAAAAAAGCTGGGTGCGAGCAGAACGTTGCATTGCCATCTACAAAAACTCCTGCCACTCCCACGCAGTCAACACTAGGAATGTCGCGAACCTTCCCAGGTTCGAGTTCGGACCAAGTTCGACTTTTTGAACTTTCAACGTGATGTTCGACAAAGGTTCGACTAAAGTTCAACTTTGTGTGCATGCACGAAAATTAAAAAAAAAAGCTAGTTGATTTTATTAGGGCGGAGGAAAAGTGCAAGACTTGTTTGGGTTTTATTGGCATCACTGGTTCACATTAATACCTAATGAAAGCGTTAAAAGGGCCTATTTTCGCTTTAATACGGTATAAACCTTGGTAACTCATTCTATAAAATAAAAAAATAAACTAGCTTCAAAATTATTTGTTTTCCTAAAATTCGAAATATTCGTGTAGCAGCCGGGCAACACTGTTCATCAAACTTCCTCAAACTTTAGTGAAATTTCGCAAGTTTCTTGAGTGAAAGGGTCTTTCTACTGGCGGAAGTGTTGTCACGGCGCGTAGGGAGCGCTTACTTTCTGATCACGTTGAGCAGTTAATGGTCCTACACGATAATTTGTGATGAGTGCATTACCAGAAGTATCTTTAGCCTGCTGCAGCCCAGTTAAATGCAGTTGCATTGATTTATACTAAAAAGGCAATCCAAACCTGCCGTTACCTCTTGTTTTGCAATTTTTCAATATTGCTAGACACATATTCGATATTCGATTCTGATATTCGAAGGCCGGTTTTTTCTTATTCGTATTCAATTCATATTCAAAAATTTCAATATTCGCACACCCCTAATATATATATATATATAATATCTAGAAACTCCATTTCTGTATCGGGAAGGTGATTTTATATGTAAATTTAACACCTAGATTAAACTTGTTTGTAAAATTTTACATATAAATTTTACCCCCACTGAAAGAAAAGGAAAACGAGGAGTGTTCTTGTTTGGACTGACGAAGTGGCCTACCAAGCTCAAACGTACTACAGACAACTTTTGGCGACCTTGAACGACCGTCCCGCAAAGGGCCAAATATTGTTCTAAACATATTTCTCGCAGTTCCTTTCCTTTTATCGAGGTGCGGTTCCTATATTGGAAGTTATATATATATATATATATATATATATATATATATATATATATATATATATATATATATATATATAACTTCCAATATAGGAACAGCACCTCTGTTTTAAAAAGAAGGAACTTCGAGGAAGAAATATGTTCAAACAATGTTTGCCCTATACAGGAGACGGATCGTTCAACGTCGCCAAAAAAGTTGATCTGTGGTACGTTTCGAGCTTGGTAGGCTCTTCGTACAGTCCAAACGCTGAACACTTCCGTTTCTCGTTTCAGTGAAAATTTATATGTAAAATATTTACAAACAAGTTTAACGATACTGAAAAAAAAAACAACAAATTTCTACACATAAATGCTCTGATGCAGAGATAGAGTTTCTAGATATTAAAATAAGACTTACTGAAAAAATGGTTTGAAAACAACTTTATATCGAAACCCCTACAGATAGACGTCAATTTCTACATTATAAAAGCCGTCATCCAATACCAAAAACAAAAAATGTATACCATACAGCCAAATGCTACGATTAAGACGCTTATGCTCAGAAGATAAGGATTTTGACATAAAAGTCTAGAGCACTAGGAGAGGATTTTCATCAAACCGGGGATGCCCCTTACCGTTAATAAATAATTCAATGTCAAAACGTCCGAGCGATCTCTCGAGACGCGTGTTTAGTGAGAGTGATCGAAAGAAATTATTAAAGTCCGCGATAATTAAGTTGTTAATTATTTTTGCGTAATTAATTTTTTATTATAGTGTGTAAGGGCATGGTTTCAATTAGAAAATAGCTCAGCATCGTCGAAACACACTAAATCAACAAATTGCAGAAAGAGAGAACGCACACGAAGCATTTTGCGGCTTTCTGAAAAACCGCACAAATTCGACGGGTTTTTAAGTTTCGGTTTGCTATCGCAGCGCATCTCCAGCCCCGACGGTACCGCGCCCCGTGGAGAAATAGTGCAACCAGCCTCTTCTGCGTCGCGCGATGACATCGCAGCAGAGGCTGGTTGCACTAACTCTCCACGGGGCGCGGTACCGTCGGGGCGTAGAGATGCGCTCCGATAGCAAACCGAAAACTTAAAAAAACCGTCGAATTTGTGAGGTTTTTTAGAAAGCCGTAAAATCCTTCGCGTGCCTTCGATCGTTCTGCAATTTGTTGATTTAGTGTTTTTCGATGATGCTGAGCAATTTTCTAATTGAAACCATGCCATTAAACACAATATTAAAAAGTTAATTACGCAAAAACAAATTAACAACTTAATTATCCCGAACTTTAATAATTTCCCTAAATAGGCCCCTGGCCCAGGACCAAAATGACATAAGCCTTTTTTCGTTGCGATGAGTAGTTTTCGCAGGAGCGATTTCAGCCTGGGTTCTCTGAAACACCCTGTATATATATATCGGGTGATATCAAGGAGCGGCCAGGCTTTTTAAATCGACCGCAAAATTCAGTTTCTCGAACCTATCGCGTTCCGATTTTGGTCACAGCGTTGGCCACAGGTGACGAATAATATGTTTCTATAAAATTCGCGACAACCGAGCGAGTGCATTGCCCAAGGTAAAAATATAAATATACGAAATAGATATATACTCTATATGGAAACGCAGCGATAGCTACCGGTCTATCAAACCATAGGGCGGCCATATGGTATTGAAGTACCGGTGCTTCGCTGCAATATAACAATGAACCTTTATTGTTTACGTTTTCCTCGCATGCTCGCTCTTTACCAAAGGTTTTATAGAAAAATGCACCACCTGTCGCCAACGCTCTAGAATACCGGAACGCGATAGGTTAAAAAACGATTTTTGCAGTCGATTTAAAGTCTGGCACTATATATCACCCAGTATAACTGAGGAAGATGAAAACCATTTGGTGAAAACAGCAACAACGGCAATTTATTCTTGACGTTTCGGCCGGAGTCCGGCCTTCATCGGACGTTTCGGCCGGACTCCGGCCGAAACGTCGAAGAATAGACCGTCCGTTGTTGCTGTTTTCACCAAAGGTTTTTCTTTTCCCAGTTATATACACGCCTTCGGCCTCCGCCACCATATACGTTGTATATATATATATATATATATATATATATATATATATATATATATATATATATATATATATATATATATATATATATGAGGCATGTATACTATATATATATGTATATGATAGATATGCAGGGTGACGGTAGAAAACGAACCAGGAGGATTTTATTCGACGTTTCGACCTGAGACAGGTCTTCGTCAGGAATAGGGTTACAAGAAAAATGTGGTTCTATTTATACAGTGTTTAGAGGGGAGAGAGTTCGCATACAAATAAAGTGCGTAGGGAGAACAGATAAGGGTACACCACCCAAGATCTCACACAAAAGGAAAGATGAACTCTAAGTAAAAAAAAAAAAAAAAAAAAAAAAGGGCGAGGACGAGAGTAGGTGATTAACCAAATAACACACTCCGCAAAAAAAAAAAAAAAAAAAGACTGGGCACAGAGGACACAAATAATGGGACGAAATCTAAGGCGGGGAAGCCGCACACGGAGGTCGCCGAATACATAGATGACACATCAAAAGTGGTAGGAAATACAGGATGTACGGGAATTAACTAAACAACACAACAAAGGAACGAAAACGCACTGTCCAGTTCTAGCTCCAAACTCAGTACCACAAATTTCTAGGTCCAAATGGTTTATTATTTATGGTCGTTATCATACTATTTATTCGATAGCGCCTCAATCGATGCAAGTGTTCCTGGGCTTCTATTTATTCCTTCCTTTATTGTGTTAAATCGGTATATAAGATATGACTCGCGTTGTTCGCGTTCCCGATTTGATTTGAATCCAGACTCTAAAAGTGTAACAGATAATTTATCGAATGTGTGGTTCTTGAGGGTGAGATGTTTTGAAATTGGCAGGCCCGGCAGGTATTTTGCGTGTGATCTGTGATTGTTAAAACGTAGCCTAAACGCTGTCTCGGTCTGTCCTATATATTGTTTTTGCACACCTCACACTGTATCAGATAGATTACATTTGAAGAGTCACATGTAAGCTGCCCTCGGATTTTTATTGAGAACTGGGAATGCGTGCTATTGGCCGTGTTAGTTTCTCGCATATGTTTACAGACCAAGCATCCTGCTTTCATGCACGGTCGGCATCCGTTATTTGGTTGGGACGAATTCAGTCGGGAGTTAACTAGGCTGTCTCTAAGGTTGCGTGAACGTCTGTAAATCACCCCGGGAGCTGATGGGAATGCACGTTTGAGGCGTTCGCTTTGTTCTAAAATGTTGTAATGTCGCCTTAAAATATTATTTACGTTGGGGAAATTCATACTATAGGTTAGACATAAATTCGTGCGCTGCGCGTTGCACTGAGGTGGGCGGTCCTCCAGGAGGTCAGCGCGGTTTAGTAGGGCGGCTTTTTGGATTGCGTCGTTAATGACCCGCAGAGGATATTTTTGTTTTTCCAGTGCGTTCTTTAGATGATGAGAGCTCGATTGGAAGTCCTCTTGCCGTGAGCATACACGTTTGAAGCGGTGGGCCTGGCTGTAGGGTATACCATTCTTACAATGACGGGGATGGTCGCTTTCGTAGTGAAGGTATTTTTGCCGATCTGTTGGCTTACGATAAAGATTAGTTGTAAGCTTGCCTTTTTCTAATATTATAGTGGTATCCAAGAAGTTGATACTGGTCTGAGAATAAGCGTGAGTGAAGCGAATGGTTGAATGTACAGCATTGTACTGATTTATAAATTCTAGCAGCTTCTCTTCTGTGTGCGGCCAAATAAGAAAAATGTCATCTATAAACCTCTTGTAGATCAGTGGTTGTAAAGAACAGTCAGAGAGGAATTTAGTCTCCAGTTTGCCCATAAATATGTTGGCATAACTAGGTGCCATCTTAGTACCCATCGCAGTGCCGTTAACCTGCCTATAATATTCTTTGTTAAATTCGAATGAGTTCAGTTCTAAGACTAGGTGCGTGAGGGTGGCAATGACGTTACTATCAGGGGTGTCTACCTGTCTGTGTTGTTCGTACATTTCAATTAGAGAGGCTATTCCGTCGTCATGTGGGATATTGGTGTAGAGAGATGATACATCTAGGGTGACGAGATACGACCCCTCCGGTACACGCAAATCAGAGATTTCTCTTAAGAAGTGGGTGGTATCCTTGATATAGGAGTCAAAAGTTAAGGGTATGTGCCTGATTAAACTGTCTAAGTATCCCGATATCGGTTCAGTTATCGTACCTGATCCTGACACGATTGGTCGACCTGGGTTGCCGGCTTTATGGATTTTTGGGAGCATGTAGAAGCGACCACATGAAGGATGAGTTGGCTTTATTGTATTGTATTCATTAATAGTTATTTTCCCTTGTTTTAGAAGATCCTTTAGTGCCAATATTGCGACCCGCGTGTGTTCTGCCGTAGGGTCGCCCGTAAGTGGCTCGTAGAACTTTCGATCGGTTAGTTGGCGGTGGCCTTCTCGGATGTAGTCATCTTTTTTTAGAATGACAATCGCCCCACCTTTATCTGCGGGTTTTATTATAATATCACTCCTAGCAGCTAGTAATTTTAGGGATTCTTTCTCAGATCTCGTTAAGTTGTTCCTATTTTTCCCGTGACTGCGATATTCCCGCAAAATATCCCGTTGTATGGCGGCTATATACAAGTCAAGACAATTGTCGCGCTGAGTGCGAGGCGTCCAGTCACTCGTAGGTCGCGAGTACGGTTTCTGGGGTACGGGTGGTTTATCGAGAAAGTATTCGCGTAGCCGCAGACATCTGGCAAAGTTGTCCAGGTCTTTAAGGATTTGAAACTCGTCAAAATGACCGGTTGCCGGGCAGAAATTCAGACCCTTTGATAGTAGCCTTTCTTCGTCCGCGGTTATGAAGACGCCCGACAGGTTTACGATGGCTGTGTCGTCTAGCTTCTCGGTATCAAGGACGTCGCCTTGTGGGGTAGTTCTCATAGAGGTGGATGGCTCAGTATTGGCACTATTTTGACTTGGCGTCGAAGGAAGAGCTAAACCGGAGTGTGGAACCTTGTCTCGTTTAAGTTTACGTAGCTTACTAGTTTCAAGTTCCGTGCGTTTCTTTCTCTTAAAATCAGCTAATGCGTCAGCCTCTCGCTGCGATAATGTGGTGCTTGAGCGTAAAGTGGCGGAGATTGAGGCGGTCAATTTGTTTACCTGTTTATCACTGTGGTTAATTGCAATTTTTACCAGTCTGAGTGAAGCCTCTAGCAGGACGCTTTGCCATTCTAACTGGTCACTTTTTTCTAGATTAGTAATTGCGGGAGGTAGAGAGAGAGACATGCCCTTCGGGGCGATTCCTGCGCTCAGGTACACCTGCAACGTTGATTTATGCAGTTCATGTCTAACTAGCTTATCCGCGAGTTTACGTAATTTAAGAAAAGTGGTACTGTAGTTTGAAGCCAGATGGTTGGACTCACCGAACAAAAGTCACTTCTTGGGATGGGGCTGCCTGGTTGTGGTGTTCCGCAGGTAGTAGGAGTTTAACTGCGGTACAGGAGTGCTCTGCACCGTGACTGAGCTCTCGGCGAGTGTCAACTCTCGATGCCGATGCTGACGTCACCGGCCTTTATCGTAAGCCAACAGATCGGCAAAAATACCTTCACTACGAAAGCGACCATCCCGTCATTGTAAGAATGGTATACCCTACAGCCAGGCCCAGCTTTAAACGTGTATGCTCACGGCAAGAGGACTCCAATCGAGCTCTCATCATCTAAAGAACGCACTGGAAAAACAAAAATATCCTCTGCGGGTCATTAACGACGCAATCCAAAAAGCCGCCCTACTAAACCGCGCTGACCTCCTGGAGGACCGCCCACCTCAGTGCAACGCGCAGCGCACGAATTTATGTCTAACCTATAGTATGAATTTCCCCAACGTAAATAATATTTTAAGGCGACATTACAACATTTTAGAACAAAGCGAACGCCTCAAACGTGCATTCCCATCAGCTCCCGGGGTGATTTACAGACGTTCACGCAACCTTAGAGACAGCCTAGTTAACTCCCGACTGAATTCGTCCCAACCAAATAACGGATGCCGACCGTGCATGAAAGCAGGATGCTTGGTCTGTAAACATATGCGAGAAACTAACACGGCCAATAGCACGCATTCCCAGTTCTCAATAAAAATCCGAGGGCAGCTTACATGTGACTCTTCAAATGTAATCTATCTGATACAGTGTGAGGTGTGCAAAAAACAATATATAGGACAGACCGAGACAGCGTTTAGGCTACGTTTTAACAATCACAGATCACACGCAAAATACCTGCCGGGCCTGCCAATTTCAAAACATCTCACCCTCAAGAACCACACATTCGATAAATTATCTGTTACACTTTTAGAGTCTGGATTCAAATCAAATCGGGAACGCGAACAACGCGAGTCATATCTTATATACCGATTTAACACAATAAAGGAAGGAATAAATAGAAGCCCAGGAACACTTGCATCGATTGAGGCGCTATCGAATAAATAGTATGATAACGACCATAAATAATAAACCATTTGGACCTAGAAATTTGTGGTACTGAGTTTGGAGCTAGAACTGGACAGTGCGTTTTCGTTCCTTTGTTGTGTTGTTTAGTTAATTCCCGTACATCCTGTATTTCCTACCACTTTTGATGTGTCATCTATGTATTCGGCGACCTCCGTGTGCGGCTTCCCCCGCCTTAGATTTCGTCCCATTATTTGTGTCCTCTGTGCCCAGTCTTTTTTTTTTTTTTTTTTGCGGAGTGTGCTATTTGGTTAATCACCTACTCTCGTCCTCGCCCCTTTTTTTTTTTTTTTACTTAGAGTTCATTCTTTCCTTTTGTGTGAGATCTTGGGTGGTGTACCCTTATCTGTTCTCCCTACGCACTTTATTTGTATGCGAACTCTCTCCCCTCTAAACACTGTATAAATAGAACCACATTTTTCTTGTAACCCTATTCCTGACGAAGACCTGTCTCAGGTCGAAACGTCGAATAAAATCCTCCTGGTTCGTTTTCTACCGTCACCCTGCATATCTATATATATATATATATATATATATATATGTATATATATATATATATATATATATATATATATATATATATATATATATATATATATATATATATATACCTTACCACATCAAAATATGGGTCACACCTGATCACTATTCAAGCATTTCGGAAACATCATTCCTCTTCTCAGACCTGAACATAAATGATGTATTACAAGCGTTACAAAATGGCAGTGTAGTGCGTCACCCTGAAATGTTGCCCGTAACAGATATGAAGAAAAACCAATGCTCAATTCCTGTCGGGCAAAATTATGACACCAAACTTAGACGAACAAGTTAGACCGCACCGAAGAAATGAAGCAACTACGCCACTGAGGCAGGGTACCCATGTACGCTACATGTTGATGGCGGCGAAAAAGAGGATAATAGAATAAGATTGAGAGCTGGGATAGTTGGTAGTCGTTGTACATAATAAAATTTCGTACCTTTTGTGCTGTTTTACGCCATTATGTACAACGATAATAAAAAGAAAATTCGCGCACAAACATTTTCCCATTTATAAATTTATGTAATAATTAATTTGTACCTCTCAACAATATGAAGATACGAAAGAGAAAAGCGGAAAGGGATACTCCACACTGTAATATTTTTTTACCACGCGGGATGGCCCCTTTTTTTCTTCTCCCGTGTACTTTTCAGTGATTCTCTGAAATACATATTTTTTTAATTAAAGTTATAATTTACGAATTCACCAAATTTAAATAAAAATCATCTCTAGGTATAAATATCTGGTAATGTTCAGATTTTGAATATAAGAAAAAAGATGTGTCATTTAAGTTATGATTTATATTATTGTGATAATTGCGACTGTTACTAGCGCGGTTTTTATTTCAACCCTGGATGAAAATATTGGGCAAAATCCAAACTTTAGTACTTTCGGCCCAGAACAAAGTGTGATGAAAAATGGAGGATTATTCTTTTCATATAAATTTCTCCATTAAACATAAGAAATGCAGTAATTCAGCCCGAAATAAACAACAAAAGCCATATGCAATTGACTTGAAATTGTTTTTTCTGGTATATCTTGTAGCTTCTCTTGATTTTGCTGAAGGGGAGAAGTGAACTAAAAGGAGTGAATAGAGGGCACAGGAGTACCAATATTACAGTCCATTTCAGTTCAAAATGAACTTAACTATTAACACAAACTAACTTTTCAATGTCCTAGTTGAACTACTGAAAGCGTTTTGAGTGAGAAGGACAAACGACATTATAAGTGAGAACAATGTTTAAAGCACGAATAATCAAATGCTGAAATGTGCTTTATGACTTGAGCATCTGCATTGTCCTATGAATAGATTAAAGTGTTACACAAAAGCATGTCGGAAATATGATGTTTAGAACTCATTAAAGGTGCTCGCAAATCAAAATGCTCATGTTAATGGCAAACGCGTTGGTGACAGAAGAATAACGGTAGCCTTGTCGTGTGAAATGTCTTTAAGAAAGAGGCTTTAAAGCTTTACAAAATAAGCCCACATTGAAGTTCGTCCCATTACGAATCGAAACCACATACGATGTGTAGCGTTTTGTTCGTTCTTGTCTTCGGGATTTTCGGTCATGTCCTTTATTGCAAGCAACGTGAGTACAACGCATAACCTATCAAAAATCTAAATGCCTAGCTTTGTAATTTGTCTAGGGTTTTTATGCTGGCGCTATATCGGGATACGATTAGTGGTGGCAACACATATGTCTCGAAACCCGCACTAGCCGCAAGGTGACGTTAAATACAAGGAAATTACAGAGGAACTGTGCGTATAAAATATTGGGACCTCAAGTGACACGTGGCTAACGAAATATGCTTATATTCAAGAACCTGCTTCAGTTTAATGAATCTATTTATGTATTATAGTTGAATACTGTAGGCATACAATATCTATTCAAGTGTTTCTGGCCACGAATTGGGAGGCTATTGGCTGAAGTAATGTCCGCAAGATTACTAATCCCAATAGACACTCCACCTTAAAATTGGACCTTGTTCGAACTCGGACGTCCTAAGAATAGAGTCTGTTTAACAATATTTTCCTAATATTTGACAGTGCGTACATTGCCATTAAGTTTCTTAATTGCTACAATTAGCTTCTATGCAGTTTTTGGTGACATCGTATTCAAAAAGCTCGTGAACATAAACATAAAACCTAGGCTATGTTCCAAATCTTACCCAAGTAACTTGTATTGTACGTCAGCGGGTAATACCACGTGACATCGCGAGTAAACGATCCGCGACTCGATTCTGGAACGGCCGGGACAATCACCTGGATACTATGCGGATTGGCTTCGTCTTAGGCTGCGGCAAAAAGAAAACAATGCAACGATGGTAGAAAATAGCAGACAATCCTTTGGATCATGTAGAAAGCACTCGAAGAGACGACAATATTAACGACGACGCGGTGGTTTCTGAGGTGAATCCACCAGCTCCTTTTACTCACCTTCCTTTTGAGCTGTACATTGAGACCACAAGTACTTACTCCTTACAGTTAGACATCAAAAATGTGTTTTTATTAATCATGCGCGATCGCTGTACATACTACTCCAGGTGATATTCACCATTATGGCTTCGAAATTTTTCGCCGATGTACTTGTTGGCAAGAAATTGCTTCTCAATACATAGCGTAGTGGTACAGCCCAGGGTTGCTTTCTCAAGTCGATATGTAAATTACGTTCGCTTTGACGCGAATATGATTACAATGAAATCTCCGAAGCCTTCACTGCTTTACAAGCGGTACCCTCTCATTACGACACACTCTGGGGGAAACAAAAATACTACCTCATCATGTTACTGCGTTCGAACATTTCCGTCCTTGAACGTGAGAATACGGCATTCCTGTCGAGCGACGAGGACGCGGAGAAGCTCCTGTTTACGCTCGCACTCTTATAATAACAACAAGTATACCTTCCCTGGAAAGGTGCACGTTCTGGATGCAATGCAGTCAATTCCTGCGTTGAAAACAGCAAATCGCAATAACCACACATAAATGGCTGCTCCTCATTCTTTCTCATTTCGAACGTCCGCCACCAAAGTAGCCAAGGGAGCAAGGGAGCTTTGACGGCTGTCGCCGCAGAAAGCAGACGACGAACAGATCACGTGGTATTTACTCGATTTGATCCGACGTAACCCCCCGACCGAGGAGGGTAGCGCCAGTAATAACGCCGAAGTAAACAACCCGCTTCTGGAACGCGAGTTCCGACGTCATCAAGTATGCGCAAGTAAGTTTTGGAACGCCACGGTACGAAGCCTTTACTCCGGAGTCGGATCGAGTAAATTTTGGAACACAGCCTTAGTGAAATGTCGAAAGTTCGGCGAAGCAGTCGAACCTTGAGGTTCGACTGGTTCGCGGTTCGTGGTTCGACAAAAGTTCGCGACACCCCTCGTTTGGACACGAATACTCTAAGCATGCGATTGGACACGAGTGCTGCGTCAGCATTCGACGAGGACTCGGATCCAATCGCACGCTTCACGCTTGCCCACAAATGGATGGATGAATGGATGTTAACGGCTATACCCTTTGTAACGGGCGGTAGCTTGCGCCACCTAGCCTAAGTCTAAAAAGACTTATGCCTACCGCCAATGTTGCTTGATGGATTCTCGAAAAGGGTCTATTACTCTCGCGCCGATAAGACGCCAAACGAAGCTAAGCTCTCTAAAACAACTTGTTTCAAGATAATTGGAGCAATGCGGAAGCTAAGCTAGCCTCGTCAATGTAGCACAAAATCGTTGACGCCGAGTTTAGGTGCTGTTGTTCTACTTCGCTGGCTTCGATAAAGATCAGTCATCCCGCGAATCCTTGAACTGGCGTTCGCCTCGTCCTATAATATCTGGATATCAAGTTGTCAGAAAAGAAATCAAGACATCGATGGAAGAAAAAGGCAACACACCGGATTTATCGGAATGCCCGCGCTTTATCAGTCGTTCGATGGAGTGCTGTGCAAGATAGGACGACGGGTTACACACAACAATCAGATATGACAGCGAGTGTGGTGACAGGTGTTAAGACAGAAAGAAAGACAAGAGGGAAGACGAAGTGCAGCAATGGTAGACAGCAGGCACGTAGCCAGGATTTTGATTCGGGGGAGGGGGGGGGAGCGCCCATGACAAAATGCTCTATGAGGGGAAGGCCCCCCCTCCCCCTCATACAGCATTTTGTCATGGGCGCTCCCCCCCCCCCCCCCTCTCCGGCTACGTGCCTAATACCTAATAGACAGCTGCACACGACCCCGACAGCTGCCGGATGAAATTATCTTTAAAACAAAATTCAATGCACGCTGATCCTCTTCGTGGAAACCAGAACTTGGGCAGCCATCGCTCCTCAGAAGTCGCAGCTGAACCATAGACTGAGCTGTCATCTAAGTGTTAACACCGAAAACGGCACTGCAGTGGCTACAAGGACAGCAACCTCGTATGAAAAACGCTGATAAGACAGCGCGCCCCATATAGCGTCTGCGTTAAACGGAGTGCAGATAACGTTTGAATCTACCTCATACTATGCTTAGAGATATCTGCTATCAAAACAATGTTGCTTTTAGAATGTTAGGTTTTCTGTAGCGATCGCAGAATCAGGAAACGTTTTGGAACTTGATAGCTCCTTCGTCAGTTCAGTCGAATAGCTCGCTAACTTTGTTTTCGTTCACCGGTATAAAAACATTACGTAAAGTAAGTTTTAGTGGAAGAAAAAGAACAAGACTTAAGAAGTAAAAAAAAAATCTACTAAATATCTCGCCTAGTCGTTTGCTAAAAAAATGTAAAAAGGCAATATGCCTTAGTATACATCTAAAATTAAAAAAAAAATAATGTTTCGTTGTTAAAGCAAAACCAAGTTATATACTAACAACCCACACTACAAAGCCTGTTTTTTTCTTTAACCAATGATGAACTGGGTTTGTGTCCAACAGCGATAAAACAAGTTACAATATACGTAATGCATACTCTATCTACATCTCGAAGAAATATCACCGCGTAGATTTCGGCAGTTATGACGTGGCACGGGCTTTTAAATACACCCTTCAAATAAAGTGGCCGCCAGGGATCTCAGTCATTCTATCACTCGTCGTTAAGACCGTCAGTCACCGCAGACGTGTAATGTGTACGGGGGAAACTGCGTGAGGTTTCGGGGAGGAGGAAAAGATGTCCATGATGATGGGGATCACAGAAGAACGCCCGTGGCGACTGCACTTCTGGGTGAACACGCGATGGGATGACTGAAAAGTCAGGCGGCAACCTTCTTTTAAGAGGGCATACGAGAGTTGTGCCACATCATGGTCATAATTTTCATCATTTATTATGATTTTTTTTATATTGGGGCATCGGGATGGATACTAAACAACGAAGTGACTATTCCCCTAACTTTGTGCAGTGTCTAAAAAGCCTTCGTATGACAAGCTACATTAATTAGTGCTGCATGAAATCATAAGAAAGAACAAAAACGCACGAAGTAGTGTTTTCATGTACTTTTATACCGAAGACAATATCTTGTATTATATTTTTATGTTACGACTACCGTGCGCTGTACGTTCTGACTGATTTAAAGCGGTTTGTAAGATCTACATCTCCTGACTGACATTGTTTAGTACAATCACGACAGCGGCATGTTTTCGAATTTTCTGCACAGGCAGCATGTTGACAGACCCCCATTTTTTAGTGCTCGGCTTATTGTCCCAACCAAGAACTTTCCGCCGCCGTAGTAGTTGTTGTTGTCATCGAGGCATTTTAATTACAAAAAGAAAGCAAAACAAACGAAAACACCCGCGATCGCTTGCTCGTGGTAACTGCCTCATGCTTTGTGCATGTCTGAAAAACAAGAATGACTTCCAATGCAAACGAAACTATTACCACGAAAAGCGTGGGCTGGTAGCCAATTGAATATATATTTATTCCTTCTCCAATGGCTATACATTTACCCCTTTTCCTCAAAACGTCCTGCACCATTGACTGGATCACCAGAAATGATCGTGTTATTTTCGCAACGTAGTGTTGTAAGTCGTTTGGAAAAATTTAGGCACAAGTGTGATCATGTAATGTTCCTTTTTTCTTCGCGTACCAGGTTACTTTTAAGAAAGATTAACACATTGACCGATCAACCGGATAGAATTCTGCTGTCATTGGTTGGGCAGAATAAAATCATTAAAACGTTAATTAAACACACTTTTTATGTTGTTTTTTTTGTTTAGAGAGGCGCGTTGTGGTTGACTTGCTCACCGTATAGGCTTATTACGACGGGCAAAATTGTCATGGAATTCATTTTCAAACATTAAAGCTCATTTCTACGAAAAAATAAAAACCTTAATGTCGACGTTTTTTTTGTTTTTTTCTTTGCAAGGTCGAAAGGAGAGAAGTGCAGGTCAAACGTGAGCCATCTTGCTATCAATCATACATTACGACATAATTAGTTTTCATTTACTGTTCAAATACTTTACAATGAGCCTATCGATGGAAAGGATCGACATTTGAAAACAAAACAAAAAAATACTACAACCTATTCATCATGCGATATCTACTTCGGATCACTATCGTTGCCTTTTATACAACTCTCTATACTTTTGGGTCACTTTTTTTCATGTAAGAGTTGCCCGAAAGTCACTGTTGCGCGATCCATGTGAACGACAGCTAAAATATTATAAAGAGATAACTGTGATTTTTGTGATGTGAGCTGCCGCAGCAAAATGTATTACCTTGAGATCGAGTTTCTGTGGTACAAAAACAAGCGGGCAAAGCACCAAAAGCTTCCTTGTATTATCAAGCTCACGAAAGTGTCGAAAATATCAGTTGCTACCATCTTCTAAAAAACAGTTAGCTAAGAAATATCAGATAAGAAGGAACCAAAACCCCAGTCCTCACGAAAACGCCTTCTTCCTTCGACATAAACTAACGGGTCAGATGCATTTCAAAAACCGCACGCCAGTCTTGTAGCAATCGCCACTACTGCTCCCAGTACAGTGCAGAAACGAGCCCTGTGTTACCAATCTAACGCGCGCTACGACAACTTCGAGCTCCTTGCTTGGAAATGGGGCTTTTCGGAGCGAGCG
This sequence comes from Ixodes ricinus, assembly GCA_037355805.1. NCBI lineage: Eukaryota > Metazoa > Arthropoda > Arachnida > Ixodida > Ixodidae > Ixodes > Ixodes ricinus. The sequence goes on from JAZHYW010003107.1 coordinate 102,737, forward strand.
CAACATCTGCGAAAACATGTTGCGACGTCACTATCTCCAGCTGCTTCTAGCCTTCCCGCGGGCGTGAACAAACAACGCGCCTAACAATAACGAAGCAAACAAAAACTTTGTGACGCGCAAATTGCAAACTAGATCACGTCTCCCGCATGTTCGTATATCGATTTTTTTTTCAAGCCACGAGGAGAGGCGAAAAAATGGTACCTGATAATCGGCGACTCCGACGGACCATGCTAGTCCATGTGAGCAGAATCGAAGGTTCTCCTTTCAAAGACGCACCATTTCACAACATACCCTAACCATCCGGCGTTTCAGATCCAATGCACCTGAGCGACCCAAGCCGCTGCGGGGGTCTTATCGATCTAACAAAAACAGAAACAGGAGCTCGTAGAAATGCGACAGCAAGGTCAGTGACGTCACGGAGGATTCTAAGGTCGTCTGCTCCGAACCGCCTGCGGCGTTTGTCGATGCATCCATTTGCTTCGTGACATTCTAGCGGTAAAACGCAGAAATAGATTAGAAAAAAAAAGAAACATAAAAGAACATAAGAAATTATTTATGATTCAGTCACAATCCTGGGAGACATTTAAATCCTCGATTGCATAAGGGGAAAAAACCAAAGGACCTCGATTAGCAGGTTATGTCTAGACAATAGACGCTTTGGCACTGAAAAGGTCTGTGAATGTCTATGTTTAGCTCGCTTTCCGAAAATGTGCTGCATGGGCTCCATCTCTCGGCGGCAGTGCGCAGCTGGGGCACGAGAAATCTGATTGGAAACTCGCGGTCGATGTGAAACGTTATCTAGCCGCGAGTTTCCCGTTCAGAACTTGAATTGGTGACGCGTCCATTTGACGATGGTATTTTTATGCATATGGAGGGTTGCGCGTGTTTCAACGCCACCGATTTCTTCTTCTCTTGTCTCAGTTTTTAGTTTAAGTTCCTTTTGTCCATTTATTTTAGTGCTGTTTTGCCTTTTTTAAAGCATGTACCAACTAGCCCGGTTTAATACCTCGTTAAAGCATATATTGGGCTGTCCTTGTATTTTAAAATTAGAAGCGTTTTAAATTACCACTTCCGAAGTTTCAGCTTCACCATTAACTTCCCTACCCCAAAACCCAATATGACTTTTCGCCATCTGGATTTTGGAACTAAAAATCGTTATTGAATTCTATTTAGGTTTCATGTTTTCAGAAACTAATCTTTTGTCTGCAGTCTGGATTGCAGGTTTTTAGTAACAATTCCAGATAGATTTCTTGTTCCATTATCCTGATAGCGAAACGTTATATTGCGTTTTGGGGTAGGGTTCTGCACCACATCTCGACAACGCACACGTCAGAGCTAAATAAATTTAAAAAAAATCACAACCTTTAACAAAGCTTGCGCAGATACTTTGGCACAACAGATACAAAACGAAAGTCACTCAACTATACCTTTAAACACAAGGCATCTGTGATACTGGTTGAGTCAAGGGCACCACAATCTTGCTATCTGGTCGCGTAACTTCTACAGCTCGTTGAAAGTAGGAACCCAATTAACCTGGTGAGAGATACGCTATATCTGCTATAGCTGCGGCCCCTCACAACCAACCTTGGTGCGTGAAAGGCTCATATTTTATTTTGATGGGCTCCCGGCCACAACAGTGTTTCGTAGGTCTGGCGAGAAAACGCGTGCGAGTCGTAAGTCAAAGTAGCTCTGGTCTAAAAAAATGCGTCCATTGCTAAAAGCAATTGAGAGACTGTTTTTATATAAAAAGTTTCTCTTAATTATTACGCAACTGCCGATAACTTCGGCCTACTTCGCAGAAAGAGACATAACGTATAATGTAATGGCTTTGCTATTACGAGAACTCGATATGCAGAAATCAATTGGACCCGATAGCATTCCTCCGTTTATATTGAAGAACTGTTCAGAAGATATGGTGAACTATTTATGGATGCTCCCTAACCAATCATGAAGAGATCAAAAGCTTCCAACGAAACTAAAAATGTCAAATGTGGTGTCACTACATATATCGGGAGCTAAAAACGGCGTGGAAATTTATAGGCCAATTTCTTTAACTTGCACAAGCCTGAAACTCATTGAACATGTTATTAATAGCAACCTTATTGCTCATCTGAAGGTAGAATGCTCTCTTATCCGAGTTCAGCACGAATTCCGTTCCGGAGCATCTTAGCACTGTTCTTGTGAATGTTTTTCATTTTCTTACTTGCGCCAGTAATACTGGTAACGATGTGGACGCTTTGTGATTACAGGAAAGATTTCGAACCTGTAAACCTTTAATTGTTATTTGATAAATTGTCACTTGACATCAACTTTGATTCGAGGGATTATCAGAGTGAACGAATGCAACGCGCACTCAATGGGGAAAACTCTGACCATGTTTAATGGTCACTTCCGGTGCTCCCCAGGGTTCTGTTCCGCGTTATTTGCTCTTCGTGACTTATATAAATAATATAATTACTGGCAACGAATTAAGCGTGCGACTGTTTGATGCTTATTATTTAACTACATTACTTAAAGAATAAAGAATGATTTCAACGATATCAATATTTTACAGAGTGACATTGACAAAATTTATTATTAGCGTTGTGACAAATCAAGGATGGTTTTAGGCGTAAAAAGTGCATTCACATGAGATTTACTAAAACAAATTTCATTACCGATGTGTGCAAACTTAATAACGAAATAATTAAAGGTGGCTCAAATTTAAAGTACTTGGGTGTTTGCTATCTAGTGACTTAACGTGCAAGAGTCATGTCTAAATGATAACACTAAAGACAGTGCGCGTCCTTAATTTTATTCGACGAAACTTTCGACAGGCTTCGAATCAAATTAAAAAAAAAACTCAATTTGACAAACTTGAAAAAAAAATCAAAATCAAACTGCATGATATATGTTAAGTGACTATGAATTCGGAACAAGCGTCATCTTCACGAAGGAAGCCCTCCATTGGTAATTGCTTAGCAAAAGAAAAAAAAACTTTTAGATTAAACATTTGAAATGGCATCTAAGCAATAAACGTCGTAACGCCCGTAAACCGTGCTCCGCGCGATGGCATGTTTTAGGTGTGGAAAGGCACGCTGATGCTTTTCCTGCCAACTCCAAGGAACGTCTTTCTCGAGCAGTGCGTGCAGATTACTTGTAACTGTTTGCCAAAAAGCGATCATAAAACGCTAAAAGTCGAAATATCGACTGCAACGTTATTTGACATGTTGGTTTTGGACTTTCCTTTATAGCTTTCAATTCTTTATCAGTCGGGTGTATCCAGCAGCATCTATGTTGAGTTCAAGCTATTGGACTTGCTCTGCTGCCAAAGGATGTAATGAGGTGTACGATGGCTCGGTTGTTTTGCAAGCAGCACACTACGGTAGACGCAGCGACGGACAAGACACCAGCGTGGATGCTACTTGGTCGGGAGTGGCCGTCTCCGTTCGAAATACTCTTCTATGGACCCAGCTATGAACCATCGGCAATTTCGACAGACCCGCGTAATTGTTTGGTGGGACTAGCAATGTGGATTTGTAAGTTTCCAAGCGCACACGACGAGTGAGCGGCTGGTACCATCACACGACGCCTGAGTTTTCGGTCGTGGATGATCGATACCGATCAGGGGCAGAGACGTCGACACATTGATGAGATGCTGCCTGGAAGTTCCACGTCACAGCCGACAACGAACAGTACGTCCGCTCCAGCGTGGGGTTTGGTAATCGAGTCTGATGAAATGGGGTCCAGACATCAGAGGCCCGAGCCTGCTCGTACGCCCACCACCAAGCGTGTGAAAAGACAGAAATAAAGATTTGGAAGCTCAGCTAAGTGAGGGGAAGTAATATTGGTCACAAATGACAGGCAGAAGTTTGTGGAGTAGGAACCTGAACGTTTAATAGGGGCGAACTTGTGCCCCCACTCTAAGAAAAAAATCAAGGAAAAAGGTAGCAACGGCGCGTCTTCCTCCCTTCTACTGACGCGCCTCCAAGCGGACACGAGAAGGGAGGAACGAGACGTTTTTCTCCTTCTCCAGGCAGACGGGAGAAAGCTTTCGCCCTCCCGACTCATCTTCTTTCGGTTTCGTTTTTGGAGCACGTCGCGCACGTTGTTTAATAAATGTTCTTTAGTTGATTGAGCTTCAGCGGCAGCGAAGGCCGCCTGTAATTCCGTCTTCTAGTCCAAACGTGCAGAACATTTCGGTTGCCTTGACGTTTTTACCACTAATTTTATCAAACGAGCAAACGAAGCCGCTAGAAACAGCGAAGTTCCGGAGCAGTGCCAGCAGCGCTACGTACACTGGGTAAGATGGCCGTATCCGGATTGCGGAAACCACGCGGAACTACAGTAGCGGAATTACGCGGAACTGTGTCGACGTTTTTGACGTTATGGAAATTGCAGGAACTGCGTCGAAGACAGGCAGGTTTTGCTGCCGGCTGCCTGGGTGCCTTCCGTGCTGAGTTCGGTTCTGTTTTCCGATGCCGAGTGCCAACCGGCAATCAACGTAGTTCTGTATTTCTGCGTATCAGCAACATAGCAGCAACATCGTGATGGCAGTGTTGTGGGTTGTAAACAGAAGACTGGAATTATCGCCGATGTGACCGTGTGTTCGCGTATCAGTGGTGTAACAACAACAAGATGAGATGGCGTAAACTGTCGGGCATTGATGCCGCTGGCCGGGCCGTGATCGGAGGGGACGGGGTGTCTCAGGTTGACATTCCGCTTTACATTGAAGAGTTTAAGAACACTTGAGGGATTAGGTGCAATCGATCAACGTTCGGATAGTCATGTTGGAACGCTGGTCTGAACAGTAAGCTCCTATCGTACAGTGGCCAATGTGACTGTCGGTTGTCTCCTCCCCGAGAGCGATTGAGCTCTGTGGAAAGAACTAAACAGTACGGGATTATGACGGAAAGTACGTATATTTACAGTGTGGAATTTTATCATTAAAAAGAATAGTAGGTAAAAGCGAAAAAAAAAGCTACCCTTTATTTTGTTGTTTAAATATACTACGGTTCCTGGAGAAACTGCCTTCCAAGTGGCGCGTTGGGATGAGCGCTAGAAGTTTTCGAGCTCGCCACGGGGTAGCTCCGTACACTTAACAGCTGCCGCAAGTTGCGGCTTTGACTGCATTCAAGTTGATCGAAAAGCGATTCTCTGCCCGTGAAGCATCACTTCCAGCTGAGCGAATATCCGCTCTACAGAGATTAATTCAAGACGGCAATTGCAGCCGCGCGCGAATAGCACAAATAGAAAAACAAACACTACAATAGAAATACTGTCTACGACGGGCCGTGCGGGGAAACAAACTCATGGCTTGGAACCGCATTGGAGCGGCTTGATTTATTGGCTTTCAAACAATTACGGCATGATCGAGCGTTTTCTGTTTATTAAGAGAGTCATCCCCTGAGGCATTCAAATTACTCTCAGAGGTATGACATTGCCAGGAAAAAGTCAACATGCTGGGAATATTTTTTATCGCTTAGGCAGTCACCGAGAAATTCCGTACGTTCAAAACAACCAGTATAAAAGACGGAAACGCAGAGCTCGGGTGTAGTGATCGGGCGAGTGTGCCGTTGTATTGATGTTTGTATGTGCCATGTATGTGTATGCGCTCATTGTATGTTCACCAGGGCCCGTTTGCTCGAAGCGGTAACCGCGGCTAAAGTTAGCCGCAGTACCTTGGAGAGGGATTTTGAAATCACCGTGACTGGCTCGGTAGGGATGCGGGGAAACATGGCGGTGCCCCGGTGAGTGAGCGCCGCTCGCTTTGGAACTAATATGTCCTTGTAGCTGCAATATCGGGCGCGTTAGTCAGCAACGAATGGTGCAGGAGGCTTTCGCTTTGCCTTACCTCACTTAAATCGCAAAGCATGAGCAATGACCTCGCCGCATTTTTAGATAGTCTTTCGATTCTGGCAATTCCTAAGCCTAAATGAACCCGATAATTGTCGGCATGGCAACGTCTTTGGAAAGTGGATTGCCTTGACTCAATCGGCCGTGTATTGATAGCACACAAAAGCAGACAGCGACCTTTTTCTAAATTACCCAAGCATCGAGGAGAACGCTGGAGGTGTAATTCTACGGTCCGCGCGCGCTGGCCATTCTCTTATAAAAGATTCGAAGTAAATAATCATAATAAGGCTTCGACGAACGCGCGTGCCAGGCAAAATTTGTTTTAGACTTTTTGCTTTGGAACAATTACTACTGCAGACGCCAGCACGTGCAACGCGTGTGACTATACTCGTAGCATGCACGTCGGTGCTTGGGAAATTTAAGAAAGGTCTATTGGGAGGCTGTCTGCTTTTGT